>JAVQJF010016634.1:0-162459 GCA_036023855.1 Gadopsis marmoratus | reverse complement strand
TTTAGATTATATAATTATATAAAAAAAAAAAAAAATATATATATATATATATATATATATATATATATATATATCTGGTAATTACACAAAAAACATTGTTGCTCCAGGAAAAATGTATTTATCTTGCATAGTGTTCCATCTACCTGGTAATAATCGCTCAGTAGATTTGACTATGTGTGATGAGACATAAGAAAGTCAACAAACACATCACAAAAAGATAGTAAGACATCATAAACAAGAATTAGACCAGAAGTATTGTAATAAATAAATAAATAAAAATAATAATTAATAGAGTAGCAAGAAAACTGGATTCACAAAAGTGTAGATTAGCTGTCAGATTAGTTATTGTCAGGAAAAGACCAAATACCATCACTGAAACAACAAGGTTGAAGTGAGACTTTAATGAGTTTTTTATTTCAATGGCCACTATTGCCACAAGTGACAATACTCAAATAAGGATTATTGATAACATGTAGTTAACATAACCGTAAGGCTGTTAGGATGCAGTACTGCTTATGAATTCAACATTTTGCTTGTAAGTGGAAGATTTTGTTGTTTCTTCTTTCAAAAATGAAGCTTACATTTACATACATTTTTTCATTTCACCTTCCTGTTACATCCTGTGGGTTTTCTCTGTGTTTCCTGCTTTATTTTGTAATCATTCCTGTCTGTTCAGTTCCTGCCCTCATTGATTAGCCACACCTGTTCTCAAGTGTTCACCTGCCCCTGATTCTTTCATTAGTCCCTTGTTTATATGTACCGGTTCCTTTCCTTTGTTCTTTGTTGATTCATTCCGTTTGTTCCCCTGATTTTGTCACTGTTGTGCTGCTTGCCCTGTGTTTAGTTTCCGTGTTCCTGTTATGCCCCTGTGGATGTTCCTCATGCTTTTGTCTCCGGACTTGGACTTGCCAGTTGCCTGTCGTCCTGCCTGCTTGTCTTCCTGCATTACCTGCATGTAAGCTAATTTCTACTAATAAATCATTAGTACATTTCACATGAATATGCATGAGGCAGATACTATAGATGCCTGGAATTTCAACTCCTCTTGTGTATTAGAATATAAAACAGAGGGACAATGACCTTTTGCTTTTTAAAGGTCATTATTTGAGTGGCACCATGACACCACAGGAGTGAATAATGAGGTGGCATTCGTGTTGCAAGTGCAGTGTGGTCACGATATGAACGGAGCACACAGAACAAGACTATGCTAATTGCCAAGTTGGGATCCCACCTGGATAGAAATACCGTCTCATAATAGCCCTGCATGTTTTAACAGAGTGGGCAAGATGACAGTTTTATGAGATCCCCGGAGGATGCACACTGTCCACTGGCAGTAAAAATGGTTGAGTTCTAATCAGTAAGAAGATGATTGTGAGGTGAAAAGAGGAATTTATCATTGACGGTTCAATCCGGCTGCAGGTTTTGCTCCTAAAAATATTTAAGTTCATTTTGTTTTTAAAAAAAAACAGCTATTGACTTTTCTTGTAATTTACTTTCTATCCAGTTCCATATTGATATGTCTATACCACTTTTTTTTAACACATCACTCTATGTTCATCCTGAGTGCATCATCAGGCTGTAAACCTGAAACCTACAGCTCTTGGAAATGGGTGGAACAGTAGCTGTTAGCTGTAGTGTCACAGGGGTTTGCAATAGCGCCGTAGCCACCAGAACACTGCTTGTATCATCTGGAGCAGCTGGTGCAGGAGATAAACAAAGGTCATGTCAATGTCAGCATTTATATTAAAGCATGTAATGACACCATGTGTGAATAATGCAGGGTCAGAGGTGATTTTATTATAATACTGGAGCTTATAGATGAAAACAAACATACATGCAGAAAATGGATGCAAACGGAAAACATACTATTAAAAGTTTAAAAATACACCCACACCATTGTGGCTTTGGACATGCAGACTGATGTATCAGCTGTCTGGCAGTAGTAGCAAGAAAGCTGTAGAATTATCTTCAGTGTCAGTTGTTTTTAGACAAACGGGACAAATCTTTCATTAAAATACCCAAAGTAAAGTGATTTGATTTGTTTTTCAAAAGGAGCTTTGTCTATTATAAGTGTGTGTTTTAGATGTTTGGATGGACTGCTATTCAAGGGTTTGTTCACACATTTATGACAGACGATGGCAGGTTTGCAGACGCTGTTACCCGTCTCGGTGTCCTTGTCATTTTGAGCTCTGGGGGCAGATGGTCTGACATTACCCTCTTAGGGCTGTTTAAACAGGGAGAGATTAAACCTTGGTGTAGTGACTTGACTTGACTAAACAAGTAAACCCACAAGCCGCTGAGGGGCTGCTATACCGGAGCTTGCCTTATTGACACGTCCTCTTGTGCAGCATCGTTCAATAATTCCCATTTCCAAACTGTTGTATAGACACACATTAAGTCATTTTATTTCTTTACCATACAGGGTTTTATATTGTGAAGACTTCGATCTGCACTGTTACTGACAACTTAAGTACCAACAAAAAGCTCACGCTACATTCGACAGTCAAAAACCCTGTGATCCCTCCGGTAGCCAACACACAGGTTTTATTACCACATCGTCAAGGTATACCTTACCCATACTCCACCTACTGTGCAACCGGGGCATTACCGCAAGTGAACATATTTAATAAATCAATTAATTCTACTTAAAAACATCAAGTTGTTTTTTTATGGTTGTTTTAATTAAGCAAAGGAGGCATAACTTGTTAATTAATGAGCTTTAGAGGTCCTGGTGTGATTTGGTTGCCTTTGAATAGATCCAGGCTAGCTGTTGTCCCCCATTTCCAATCTTTGTGCTAAACTAAGTTAACTGTCTCCTGACTTTAACTTCTTCTATAGCATCATCTAGTTCATTGCAAAATTAAGGTGAATAAGTGTCTTTCCCAGAATATCAAACTATTGCTTTGTTAGTCTGATAGGTGTGCACCTCCTTCCCTGCATAACACAACCGCAGCCCAATGACATTGATTTAATCTGCTTGCCAGATGTCATTGGCTCATCCACTGGTGCTTGAATCTGAATCTATTTGTCTGATTGCCCATACGTTAATGCAGAGTGTCTGCCATTGTAATTTCACTGAGAGAGAAAAGGTTAGCAGCTATTAAAAGTGTAATCAACAAATTACAAAAAACTTAAGCATGAGGAATTTTGTTTGGGGTGTGTGTAGTTAAACAGACAGGCTGCTTGTGCCTATATGGCTAAGTTGTAGTGGACATAAGCTGTCATGTAATTGTGCATCAGGTATTTTCTCATCGCAAGGCAGTGCAGCATTATGGGGGTATGGTCAGCAACCGGAAGATAAGTCATGACACCGACTGACTGACCAACATTGCCATCCATACAGCCTCACCGCTAGTGCGGCTAAAAACTAACTTACCAGATTAGGAAAATGAACCAGCTACTTTGAGAAGCCAACTTCAAATGTCTTCATCGCCAAATCACTAACTGAAGAACCTCCAAATTATTTTTGAACATTGAATGACTTCTGGAGGATACTGAGGTGAGAATCATGTTTAATAATGTTATGCTTTCAGAGGGAGACAGGTGACATGTGAAGGAGAAAGTTACATCGTACATCTCTGTGCCAGGCAGAGCATTACTCCAAATTTAAAGTCTGGGCTATGAATGACCCTCACACATCTTAGCCGAGTATGTGTCAGATGACATATAAACGGCCTGTGAAGCCATTAATCCCTGCAAGTCTGTCAATAGCTCTAATCAGTCTGTCAATAGTATCTTGTCAGATGAAATAGGCAGTAATTTAATTTAGGACAGTTAAAGTTTTCCTGCCCTACTGCCTAATCGACCTCCTTATCTTATCATCGACACCCTAACTAAACAGTTCCCCTGACGTCTCTGCGTTCAGCATCAGAGTTTTCTCACTTTAGTTATAGTTTAACCCGCTGTAACCTCAGTTTAATCTCCTGATAAAGGGAGTGGTACATTGTATTTCAACACACAGTTATGGTTTATGAGCAGGGCTGTAGCTATCACTGTGAACTGCTGAGGTCATGAGCTTTTGTTCTGAGAGGTAAGATATTTTAGTTACAAATTCAAATTCTGACCTGGTGATGGTGCTACATGAAAAGTCAGTATTGTAAACATGTAACGGTGATCCATACAACAGATTTTGAGATATTTCAGCCTGGACCAAAGTTATGGACCAACCGACAGGCAATTTGCCACTTGCATGGCTAAAAACACATTCAAAAGAGTGCATCAAAATCATTACCACTCATACTGTGTGGACATGCTGTATCTGGCCACACAGAGATCCAAGTGACAACAAAATTCACTATATTGCTCCTGCTGCAGAAAACATAATTGCTTAACTCATTCCTGTTTTAATGGAAAGTTTTACATTTAAAATCAATCCATTCTTGGAAGAATCACATTTCAGTGTCACCCGTACTGACTAGAATCTGTCTGAGAGACAGAAACACAGGCAGGCAACAGGCTGTGTGCGACACAGAGAATGAGCGTCAGTGAGGAAATAGATTTAAATTAAACAAATGACTTCATATAATTAGCTTTAACTCCTCAGTTACAGCAGGAGAGGTGAAAATTAATGAGGTATGTGTTGGTTGAGGTAATTGTGAGTTTGCGGTGCAGCTGATTGGTGCAGTTTTCTCACATGCAGAAGTTAATTTCTGCTTTCCTCTGTGACCTCCAGCAGCTGCTGGATAATCCCCTTGAGCCTGCGTCCTATTAAGCTCTTAAAAGCTGGTATAAACTGTCCATTTTGTAATAGCCATGTCACATCAAGGGTACAAATGTACACCGCCCACTGCCTTTCATCTGCATGCTGCGGTCAAGTCGTAGTCACCGCTCTGCCTCCTGCAGCAGCATCATTATAAACATCTTTCTGAGCCGATCACTTCTTCTCAATAAGTCATGGCTGTCTATCCCGAGGCTCAAACAGGGATGTAGACGGAAGGATTATCCATTAGTGGAAAACAAATAATTCAAAGCCACTGAACATTTAGTCATCTTCAAATGTTTTGTTTTCAGGGTCTTTTTAGGACAAATTGTTTTCTGTCATGTAGTTTTCTACTTGTGTCTGTATGTGTTTGTTATGATTAGATTACTAACTGAACACAGAGATCGCCTTCAAACCACTTTCCTTTCCTAAATTCCTCACCAAGTCGTGTACCCTCTGACTCCAGAAATGTCGCAGTTTAATAAAGAAGCAGATCCAGATAATGAACTCTGTCAGCTTCATTCACACAGTCTGAAGGCTAACAGTTTGTAATGACTGCTCATTCATTATTTTAAATCCATAGTTTAATAGCTTTTGCAGACCTTCCCCTCTAGCACTGAATATGCTAAATCATAAGGGTTAGAGCATATGTAAGCATCAGGACTCTGAGGCGGAGGCTAATTCTAATTCTATCTGGCAAAATTTTCTCAGTTTAACGTCTTGGACTTCAGGGTGCATGACGATGATTGTTTAGGTTAACATCATGGTAAAAGTTCTCAGAATCCCCTGAAGACTGCATGTCTTTGAACTATACAAATAAAGCTTGATGTCTTTGAACAACAGGTTCTAAGACAGCGTAGACAACCTCTGTCTCTGAGATCTTTTCGGCTAGCTGTAGATTTAAAGTACTGTAGTTTAAAAGAGTACTCCATTAATTTAGCATTGTAACCCTATAACATGTTGTGCTTTAGTGTGTGTGTGTGTGTGTGTGTTTTAGCACACGCACACAAACAAATGAATGCAAAATAGCTCCTCCTGGGGCAGTAATTTGCTGTGGACATGATGAATATGGGTCAAATGAGGTGGCGCCGTCCTGTTCTGACCTGCACATTAAAGACAATGTCCTCACAGTACTGTGTGTTATTCACATGTTCAGCCCAGCAGCAACCTATCAGCTCAAATACACTCACTGTGTCTGTTCCCTGGTGCTTTAGTAATCTACTTCAACTGTTGTGCTTTATTTCTGCTACCAGATTATATTTTACATTTGACTCTTATTTTTCAGTACTGTGATGATGTTTGGCAGTCGTAGCGCTGCATGGCCACTTTATGTGACCGTTTTCTTTGATATTGTCAGATATCAGAAACTGAAAAGATAAAAAAAACAACAACTCTTAGTCCTCTTCAGTTGCAGGAATTTATTTATGCTTCACTTTTGATGCTCTTTAATCTTCCAGCCAATGATTCATATGTGCTGTGTAAGCAAAGGGAAACTGTTAGTCCAAAGTGCCACAGACAGGAATATTGCTTTATGGGACTACTTTGTCAATGACCTTTAAGACATTTCCAAGCTACATCTTTTAGCCACGTAGGAGCTCAAATGGAGGCTAAAATTCTCGGGCAGAGCACTTATGGTTGTGTCACAGTCATGTTTTCATCTTCCTGCATTACAGCCCCCAGGTAGCACTTCCAGACCAGCTGACTCAGTTCTCCCTTTTAAAACATAAAAAAAAAACTGTTTTACCCTGTCCCTCTTGTGTCGCATCAAAGTGCTACCGAGATTAATAAAACAGTAAAAGAAAATTTGTGCAAATTTGGTGCACTTTATTTCACCAAATTTACAATAGATTGTAGTGATGTGAACTTGCACTGACACACTGATGAGGCTCGTACTGTAAAGAGCAAGCATGTCTAATACATACCACATTGCCATTAAGAGCTTTGTAAACCTGGAGTGATGCTAGATTTCCCGGGATATGTGAGAGATGGACCGCTGAGTTCAGTTTTTTAGTCCTGGTTAAAACTCAAGCACATGATCTTCTTTCAAATGCCTGAAAAGAGCTTTAAGCAGTCTGGGTCAGAGCAGGTTATTCAGAATCAGATTTTGTAAATATTGCTCAAATGATAGAATGACGCAGTGCTTGTAATGGGGCTGTGAAACTCCAGTTGTGCTGAAACAATCGACAAATAGGTTGACGGTATGTATCAGACATACTTCCTCTTTATAGTATGAGCCTCACTGAGCCTCATCAGTGTGTCAGTGCAAGCTCACATCACTACAATCTATTGTAAATGTGGTGAAATAAAGTGCACCCAAGTAGTAGCTTAGCTCTAACACTATGTTCATTTAAAAATAAATGTGAGACATACTGAGCGTCATTAGTTTCATTGCTGTTGCTTTTGTAATAAAATAATTCTATAAAATTACAATTCTCAATTGTTGTTTTTACAGTTTTAATTTGATGCGACACAAGAGGGACGCTGTACATGATAAAAATCCAGACCACCATCAATAACTTCTCAACTTACCAGTGAAGCTGGTTTTTGGGGTAGGAGCAGGAGAAAAAATGCCTTGTTTAATTTTTTGGCTGTTGGAGGAAGGGGGTTATCTGTTAAAAAGACTTTCTGGCAGAAATCTTTCAAGGCAAACGTCTCCCATGTACGGAATTCATCCAACATATATCACAAATTCCTGTTGTTCACTATTACGAAAGGATCAAGTCACTTTGAGTTAATGTAGTTAGTTAACGCTTAATTGGTCATTTAGTTAATTATGAAGGTTAACTCATATACATTACTTCATACCTTAGCTGTTATCTAGTTTTATAGGAAAGAGCTATTTCAGACTCATGCATTGGATCAGCCTCTCTCAATGCAGAACAGCATCTGTTCTCATAGAAATACAAAGGCGTTTTTATCAAACTGGTAGTCAGCTGCAAACATCTACATGTTGCTGTATGATCCCTATTTTAAGTGTCCCTGACACATTCCTAAATGCAGCATAATAATTTCTTAAATATTTCAAAATGAATTGCTTCCTTCATATATTTTAGAAAATGTATTCATATGATTATTTATTTCTTTTTTATTTATTAAATATGGAACACTTTAGGGCTCCAGCAGAGGAGGCAGATTAGATTGACCTTTCAGCCAATCGGATGCCCACCTCAACAACAAGACAGCAGGAATATGAATGTGTTATACTATACAAAATATGTCATAAACACACACAATACATATACATGCACAGAGAAAGTCCTGAAACACACACACACACACAAAAGCATTTAGTAAAACATGGTGAAATCACAATATTTTAAAAGCTGATTTTCACTCTAAGCCAAGAGCTGAAATGAGCTTTAAATGCAGATTTAAAAATCATGGTGGATTACAGGATACTCAGGTGGTTGGCCTCAACATAATCTAAACTACAGCTAAGAGAGGAAATAAAAGGCCTGCTATGAGTCTTAATGTCACAAAATGCAGTTTGATGGGTAACAAGCAGTTCGTCATTATTATCCACTGCACAGCCTGACTTTGTTTCACCTACATATCTGATATCATCAGCTGGAAAGAATTGTAACAAAAATGAAGAGCCCACTTTGTTTCAAAGGTCTTTTCACATGACTAATGAAGATGTCCAGAGGAAAGTGGTATATAGTGTTCAGGTGTATTGATAGAAGCTGATAAACGCTCTAATCCTTCAACTCAAAAACAACATTAAATTGAAATGCTTTCTAATCCAATTTGACATGCAATGCATCTTTAGTAGAGTAGTCCGTCGTTCAATGGATTATGTGCCGCGTGAGAGCAGTTTGGCTGGTATTTGACTCTCCTGTTTGCTTTAAAGCTTAGTGTATAATGCTGCTGCAGCTTGGAGAATTGAAAGAGACAACTTGATTATGTTGCTTTCAACATAATCAAGTCATTTGCCTCATTCGTTGCTGTGCTGGATTCTTATTCAGTTTTTGCACTCATTGCTATAGCGTTAGGTAAAGAACAAGGAAGTAGAGAGAAATATCCCATAATGAGAGGTCATATGGGTGAGGAATAGAGTTCACCATGTTTTACTAAATGCTCAAAATGTGAACATAAATTGAAGGCAGTCAGACTTGGAAGAGGAAGTGCTCACAGCACAGACTTTATCCTATAAAAGGAGGGCTACATTAAAACTGATATGGCTGCCTGTGGTTTCAGTGGCTTGGCATCAGAAACTGTAATGAAACTCATGTGCTCTGGTTTGTAAAGGTGATGCCTCTATTGTCATCTCATGTGTCCAGCAAAAAAGCTGACAGACACCATCAGCGACTGGCTGGTGAACACATTTACCTGCTACAGACCCTGATATTTTTGCCAGGACTTGAGACCAAAAACGGAGCTATAAGAGGTTGACAGGTTGCCTGAAACTCAACTCCAAATGAATGATCATTCTTGCTCTGTATCCACTGGATGTGTGAATAGGCAACTGTTTGCTAACACATTCATCAAATCAACTTTATAAGATGAAAGGCTGACCTTTCCTGCATAACAGCCAATATAAAAATCCTTAACAAGAGAATGGGAAAGTTTCTCCTGGGACTCACGTGGAAGGAAGGCAGGTAGAACCCATCTCTGCTATTACAGTGACACAACATATTATATATAAAAAAATATTAATAGGGAACAACAATTGTCTCCAAGCAAAACAATAAACGGGAAAACAAATTCATTTTTGATTGTTTCACACTGTGTGATAGGGTCAAAACCTAATTCAAAAGCTCCACAACAGGAAGGTAAGTAGCTATTGAGTTGAGATTGTTTTTTCAACTACCACAATAATATCTGATTTTGAGTTTATTTAGATGCCTTAGTTCCAGCATAAAACCAAATCAAATCCTACACTCGTCCGTCCAATTTGAGTTATATTTTATTCCAGTAAAGATTCCATGCACTATTCAGTATTAAATCCCAAATCATGGATAGTTTCATCACACTAATTAAATATATTACCCATCTACCATTAATTTAGTTGACATAGTAAACCCAATGACATAATGTATATGTGCAGCTGTGAGTGAAGAAGCCTCGGTTCTAAATCTGCCAGTCTGTGTTTCTGTGTTTCAGGTGATGGGAACCCCAAGGAGAGCAGTCCTTTTATCAACAGCAGTGCAGCCAGTGATGCGGAGAAGAGCCAGCAGTATGACGGCAAGAATATGGCTCTGTTTGAGGTGAGGACAGCTTTCAAAATCTCAGTATAAAATAAACTGAGTATGACTGTTAATCCACTCCCTACTGCTGTTGTAAGATCAAAAGTCTGATTTTAAATAAGGACCTCCAAGTTGATGCAGACAGCTTACCAGTAGATCTCCAGTCTAATATGACTCTGTGTGTGTGTGTGTGTGTGTGTGTGTGTCTGTGTGTGTGTGTGTGTGTGTGTGTGCGCGTGTGTTGCAGGAGGAGATGGACACCAGTCCAATGGTCTCCTCTCTGCTCAGCAGTCTGGCCAACTACTCCAACCTGCCGACGGGCAGCAAAGAGCACGAAGAGGCAGAGAATAACGAGGAGGGGGCACGTCCGTCTAAAAAACCTGTCAAGGTAGAGAGCTGCGTGTGATCAGTTCATCCCCACCCTGCAGCAATTTGAACAAGAAGCTTTGTCTGAAGAAAATAATGAAACTAAGAGGCATTAGAGAGCGAAGTTCACATGTATTCTTTAACTTTTATGTCTGCTCTTAATAATAGATCGGTCGGTGTTTGCCAAATCAGTGCAATCTACTAATAGTATAAATGATACACATTATTGTTGGTGTCAAGGATTTCCTGATGCAAAGACATGGAGACAGAGTTAGACAGAGTCAGATTGAAGGGCTAGCGTCTCTCTATCTATCCAACAAGAGTATGCTGTCAGATAGATCTATTGTGACTGTTGTAAGGAACAACGATAGCAAGGTCGTGAAGTAAGACTGAGCAGCACTAAGATTGTGTTAGCTGAGCCAGTTTGCGCCGGTGGCTAGCTGCAGGTTAAAGGTCATATCTGAGAGGAAGGCCTCCTTATGGGGACGGTTCTTAGATGGTACAAATACACCTTGCTGATGATAACGACAGAGAACTGGCTGGCATTACTGTGTGTTATGCTGTCAACGTAGATCGATTCTCTCCTTGGCCAAGCTTCAGTAAATACTTCTGCTTCGAAATCATCTGTGTCTCCGACTTTTTATCAACAGAGATTTTCCATCACTGCTTAAAATGTAAGCGTACAGGAAATTAAACAAAGTGTGTACCAACAGTTGCATGCATTGCTGCAGCTTTGGCGCTACTGACAGCTCAAAAGAAATGTAGTTTACTTAATGGATGCATTACTTTATGTCTTTGTTTTGTACACTGTCAGTGGAGGGTCGCGCTTTACATTGTTAGTCACTATCCATCAACACCACACTCAAAACCCCAGCGGTTTTAGTATGCGCCCTGTCATATGTACTGTAGGAACATTACTTGAAGAAGTGGGAATGCTGGAGAGAGGAACACATCAGTGTAAAGGTTGAAATGAAAACCAGCACTGCACAAATCACTAACAATGAAAGCTGTGGATTGATGTCAGGATGTGGTAGCACATGGGAAAAGTTTGCCTTCAAGGCTTTCTGCCGGAAAGTCTTTAGGAAGTCAGGTGATGAAGTATGAAGCATAAAGAGTGACCAGTTTGGTTAGGTTTAGAAAGAGATCATGGTTTGGGTTAGAATATTAAGTCAATGTTGAACTACAGTTGGCTACGTAATGTGGTGCTTAAACCTAATCAAACTGTGAATGTTTCACAACACTGACCACATGTTTCTGGCAGAAAGCCTTGAGGGCAAACGTCTCCCATGTCCGATGTGTCATGATGCACAATTTAGCCAACTGAGCCACTCAAATGACTACGCTGATGCTTGTTTTCACATAAACCCTCTGATTTCCAGGGGGGAATATGGGGAATTGAACAAATATTAAGCAATAGTTGTTGATTTGAATGTCAAGGCCTTTTAACATAATTTTAATCAAATATTGTGTTTGGCACCTGCCTGTTCTTCCCTGTTGTTTATTCTGGCTGGCTTATCATTTATTGGCCTTCATCAGGGTTTATGTCAGGTCGGTTATCCTGCATTCGTTCAGTGGACCATATGACAGGGTTAGTCACACAATAACCTGAATCCTCTCTGGGTTTTACTCTACTTTTTTTATTATCAACTACTATGTGACATTGGTTGTCCTGTCCTTTGAAGCCAAATGTAAACTGACGATATTACAGGATCTGTCGAAGCAGAGCAGAGACTTCTTACACAACTTCACATAATTCCAAGGTTCGTAAAGAAGGGAAAAGACTCAAAAGTCAAAACTCCAGCAACACTTGTAGTATAAAGAACAACTTTATTGTCAGATCAACGCACAACAGACTTGTGACCCTGAAGAGGTTTTTAAGGCTGTGTTCCCACATGCAGAGTACTGGAGGCGGGGACCTGAGGTCGTACACCTGCAGCTAGCGAGCTCATTAGCTGAAGCTCAGCCAGCACCGCTGCCCTCAGTGATACTGGATATGCTTTTTGTTGTTTCAGGGAAGCGTGATTATGTCTCTTTCTTGCCTCGGTCACTTTCTACTACTTGCATTTTGAATTAATTGTCCATTTCAAATTCCTGTCACTGGACATAATGATACAACTAGAAGAAACTATTCAATACAAAAGGTTTGTTTGAACCAGATAGTGAGAGCAACTGCTCCACGATAATGAGCTTACTTAAAAGTCTTTACTTCACGTTCCCCTATTTAGCATTTATAAGATGTGTATGAAACTTAAGACGCATTATAATGTAGTTGTAAGCAAGCGGCATTCCCCCACGGACAAAACACAAGCAGTGACATTGATTTGTCCGTTCTCCTTTCAGTTGCTTCTCATCACACATCTCTTCATCGAGTACTCTGCAGAATTTAGATGAGGACTCCAGGAGAAAACAAAAACTTGATCTGATAAATTATTTTGTTTTCTAGTGAATTCTTTACACTGTAACTTGTGATGGTATTGTAGTTTCTTGTACACATTGGCTGATTCATGATGAATTTGGGAGTTGTTACTCTCAGCAGCAAAACAGCATAAATTAGGTTTAGCTTTTAGAGGTTGTAGTTTTAAAAGGCAGCATATATGGATAGATGTGCGTAGACATTTATTATGCATACTAAAAAAATTGAATTTGTTGCTGCCAGCGAGACAATTTAATTTTCTAATTTAGAAATAATTTCTTAATTATTTTGAGGTTCAAACAGATTTACTGACGCAAAAGGAGAATAAACATTTATCTTCCCACTTCTCTTCAGAGATGGTAGAGCAAATAGATCCATTTCAAAGCAAGGAGCATCCTCTTCTCCTCAGGATTACCATCTCTTTGTGTTTGAAAAGAAAAAACAACCTCTCTTTCTAATGAAAGCCTTACATGAATTCAAAAGGCAGAATAGATTTAAGGAGACTGAACAACAAAGTGCACTTTCAACCCATTCACATGGAAAGTAAGCATGTTAGACTGTAAACTAAGACATAATCTTTGATTAGTCACTTTTTGTGTTTGTGGTTCTCAGGCTCCACAGCTGGGCACTCTCATGGGCGTGTACTTGCCGTGCATCCAGAACATTTTTGGGGTGATCCTATTCCTGCGGATGACCTGGATGGTCGGGATTGGAGGCGTCTTTGGCTCCTTTATAATCGTCTTCATGTGTTGCTCCACGGTGAGTGAAACTGCAGACGCCCCTGTGTATATTTGTTGTGTAACTAACAGCTGTGGTCCACTCGGGAAGCAGATGTTACATTAAACTTTGCCTGTTAAATTAAATACAGACAAGCAGAGCTCTAAACATACATCCACAAGATTTTACCAAAAGTCGTTTAAAGTGGTTCCTCAGCACACACATACCCAACTAGGGGCATTTGTAATTAAACTATAGGGTGTTATAATATATATAATAATATATAATTTGCACGGATGCAGAAGGTGACATAGTAAATCCTGACATAAGGCCGTCTGCTAATAAACCCACTAACACCCCACCACCACCACCTTTCCCCTGTTGTCATTTTGCTGCTCTGTCAACAACCAGGTTTAACAAATATAATTAATAGCATACTTTTCAGAAAAGAAAAATTCCTTGTATGCTGCATTAAATCCCTTCCACCTTGAAGAAGACTGAAAAACTGAATTTGAAAATCATGTTTAGGCACGGCTGCTGAAATCACTCCTGAGTCAAGAGCGGTGGAATTCAGTTTCGCCGTCAGGTGAAAAGTGAAAAGTCAAGGGTCTCCTGAGATCAAAATATTGTGCTGCTGCCTCTCAGACTCCTGTGACCCTCCTCTGTTGTGTGCTGCTTTTTTGTTTCTTAGACGATGCTCACAGCCATCTCCATGAGTGCCATTGCAACAAATGGAGTCGTACCAGGTGAGAGGATATCTGAGGGGCTCGTGTTTGTGTGTGACAGAACAGTGCACTGACTCTACTGATGTGTTTGTGACTCACAGCTGGAGGTTCATATTACATGATCTCTCGCTCCCTGGGGCCTGAGTTTGGTGGAGCTGTTGGGATCTGCTTCTACTTAGGCACCACTTTTGCAGGTGCCATGTACATTCTGGGATGTATTGAAATTCTGCTGGTAAGTAGCCTTAATTTATAATATTGTCTATATAGGCCTTTTTCACTTGACACATTTTGTCATAGTAGGAAAAGTTGAACTAATAATGAATTAATTAGGTCTACATTCTTTGAGGTGAGTCAGTTCCAGGATCCTGTTATTGTGTATGCTGCTGCCTCACTGGTGTGACCACAGGGATATTTAAACGGAACAGATGCATTGTTAATTGTATTGGTTACATATACAACTGTAGTCTTCCTGCTAATTATTGACAGGCCTATTAGCTCACGTCTGGTCCTGCCTTTAATCTGTGGCAGGGCAAACACGAGGCTGCAACAGACAATAACATCATGGTGATAATTTAGGATTCATATGAAAGAAATAAGATCTGCTCTACAAAGTAATATGGACTTTGGGTTTGTTAACGGTAATAAAAACAGGATTTCAAAATGGGGTATTTCAGTTACAGTGAGTTAAATAGTAAATAGCATTAGTTAATAACAGAGTTGTAGGAGGAGCTATTTCAGGCACCCCTGATTCTGGAAGTAAAAGTCCCATTAATTTTTTTCATAGACAATGTTGCATGACTCACAGTTGCAGCACTTACAAGGCCTGTATCACCATGAAACCCTCCCATTCAAAAGGTTAAAAAAGATAAAAGTTCAAAAAGATATCTAGATCTTTGATAAAAATCACAAAATGTTTCTAAAAGATTTCCATTATTTTCTATTTTATAAACTCTGAAATTTCATAACAAAACGTTTATGCACAATTAGATATTATACAAAATGTTTGGAAAATAATTGGAATCTGCCATGTTTTCTTTTTCATTTTTTTTTTTGTATTCTGTTTCATTGTTTTTCTTCTTTATTGTCTTTGTGCTTTCTATTTTGTATTTCCTTTCTTATGGACTGATTGTACTTTCCATTTACAATATCTAACACTTTGATTGTGATGAAATGGAAATCTATTTTGGAGTTTTGGAGATTTTTTGGTGGGGAAAGACAACTTTCATGTTAGCCTATAATGAGCAAACTTTCTCGTTTGACAACATATACATACATATTCATTTTAGTTCAAACAAGAACATTTTAACATTATAACAAGGTATTGTGAAAATGTTGTTTTATCTCTGCAGGTCTGCATTGATGTGGAGGCCAAATGTATAGACACACTCAAATTTTGAGTACACAGTTTTTAATTATTATTTCTGCTTCCTCTGCCTCCACCTTTCTCCCCCAATCATTCCATTCGTTCAGATTTATATCATTCCTCAGGCAGCCATCTTCAGGATCGACGGCCTTGAGGGTCCGGAGGCAGAGGAGGCTCTCCTCAACAACATGCGGGTGTACGGCACCATTGTACTGAGCTTAATGGCAGTGGTGGTGTTTGTGGGGGTCAAATATGTGAACAAGCTGGCGCTGGTCTTCCTGGCCTGTGTCATCCTCTCCATCGTGGCTGTTTATGCCGGAGTCATCAAGACCGCCGTCGACCCCCCCGTCTTCCCGTAAGTGACGTCTTCATTCACTGGTCAAACTGGCCTCCGGTGATGATCCGAGTATGTGACAATGAGGCCTCTGTTGACTTTTTTTACAGCGTCTGCCTGCTGGGAAATCGAACTCTTGTTTCCAAAGGATATGACGTCTGTGCAAAGGTCATCGAAATAGACAATGAAACCGTCACCACCAAACTGTGGAGGACCTTCTGTGATTCCGAGAGCCTCAATGCCACTTGTGATGAATACTTTACCAACAACAACGTCACAGAGATACAGGGCATCCCAGGGGTCACTAGTGGCATCCTGGCAAGTAAGCGACGCCTCATCAATGTAAATGACAATACCCTCTGAGGATCAATCCACTTCCCATGCTCATTTAAATGCTTCTCCGTCTTTTAGAGAACCTGTTTGGTAACTACCTGGAAAAAGGGATGTTCCTGGAGAAGCGTGGGCTTGCATCGGATGCAGATCCAGACAGTCCGACAACTGGCTCCAACCGCTATGTCCTGGCTGACATCACCAGCTTCTTCACCCTGCTGGTTGGGATATACTTCCCATCTGTCACAGGTTAGCCCCACATACGTAGGCCCACTGAAGAGACATCTGAAGGGTCAAGAGTAGGTCCTCAGGTGTAAAAGCACAAAGCTCCTGATCATTTCATCTTGCTCCACTCACAGGTATCATGGCGGGCTCCAACCGCTCTGGAGACCTGCGTGATGCTCAGAAGTCGATCCCCATCGGCACGATTGCAGCCATCACCACAACATCCACTGTGTGTATCCTTCACTGAGCCGAGGTCAATACAACAGAGACTGTGTGGATCTGAATGTTCTGATTGATGACTTTTACATAACTGTTTCCATGCTATCATAATGTTTGGATCAAACATTTCCAGCAGTAGCTTTCTTAACAACTTTTCCCCAGACATGTCCTGTGTGGTGCTGTTTGGTGCCTGTATAGAAGGAGTAGTGCTGAGGGACAAGTAAGTCTAGTTATCTAGATTTTTGTACAGTTCCAGTACCTTTATTATTATTGTTAGTAGTAGTAATTTGTTTTGTTTTATTAATCCATAAAAGTCAATTTTCAAATCATATCAAACTAAACAATTGACTGTTTGTTAAACCCCTCCACCAAACAACGATTGTCCAATCACATCTTAGCAACCGTACATAAGCAACTAACTAGCTAACACCTAACACCTAACCCGAAGAACAATGCTTTTATTTGTCTTCCACATGGATCATGGATCTGGTGAGGATGCTGACTTTTTGATATGATGATAAGCCTGCTTTTGTTTACCTCTGTCTGAAATCAAGGGCAGTGTGTGAGAATTAGAGGCCTTTGCAGACTGAACATGGCATGGAATTTGTAAAAGGTTAGCCAGATATGATGACTGAGCATAGTGCTTCATTCTCTTTCTATTGCCTATCAAGACAGGAATAGGGAAAGCTAGGCACACAAGCTGTCTTATTCTGGGAACATTCATGAGTTCCATCATCCTTGTGGGCTGTACCCAACAGATATCAGCAAGCGTTCGATGTTCTTTCCACACAATCAGTCGTGCTAACTGGACATGGTGTGCTTATATCAGGCCGGGGTAGCTGGGAGAAGATGATTCATATGCCATCGAGTAGGATGTAGTAACTGAGACACACATGTCAAAGCTGGCCAGGGACCACAGATGAAGACGAACTGGGTGTGGGTTTGAAGAAACTGAATCATCACACGTGGTAGTTAGTATGTGGGGTGGTGCTGAACAGATGGAGCAAATGGGTGAGGCAGGAAGTAAAATAGGTTACAGGTGAATAACTCTACTCCTGACTTGTTGAGGCAAATTCCATCTGCCCTAAAAAGATGCCTGCTGTCCCAGAAAAGTTTCAAATGGTCAGTAAAGTGCACTGAATGGAGGGTACATGCAGTTGACAGCCAAGTGTTCAGAGCTAATAATCTGCTGAATTTCTCAACTCCTCTTTTGACTGGTGGTAGACGGCCACTAATGGAACTGAGTCTGTTCAATAGATCAGTAAAGTCTTGTTTCAGGATCTCCGATTGCTGTTTTAGAATGTCATTGGTCCATGTGTGAACTATGATGTTTTTCACAGTTGGGAAAGCAGGCAGAATATCTGGGATTCTTTCTGTTATGTTGCAGACCATATCCTTGGGAAAGCAGTATATGTTGGTGTTCTTAACGCTCATGCCTTTTACATCTTTAACAGCAAAATCACTCACAATCAGAGTTTGAGGCCTGTCGTGAGCTTTCCCTTTAGCCCTTTGCTTTCGGTTTACTTTAAGTTTGCTGTTAACTCTTCCTTTTGCAGCTTTCCATGGCTGATCGCCCTATGGGGGGAAGGGGTTTAGCAAAAGGTCATTATGTGCGGTCATGTATCAGTTTCAAAACATTAAATATACATTAGAGGCTCTGCTGGAATGACTGGTGAACAGGTCAGTGTGTGTTGTTACAGCTTTGGAGTATTTTGTCTTCGTCCCTCTCCACAGGTTTGGTGAAGGGGTCAATGGTAACCTGGTGATTGGGACTCTGGCATGGCCGTCTCCATGGGTCATTGTGTTTGGCTCTTTCTTTTCCACTTGCGGAGCAGGGCTCCAGAGTCTGACTGGAGCTCCACGTCTCTTGCAGGCCATCGCTCGAGACGGTATCATCCCATTCCTTAGAGTGAGTACACATGTAGCATTCAAATGCGTCTCTATCATAAAAGCAGAAAAGTGTGACAGACACATTAGTATTCTCTGTGACTTTAGGCTGCGGAAACAAACATTGTTCATTATATCATTATTAAAATACCGTACTTTATTAGAATATCACTTACTGTCCAAAAAGATGCTATAAAATGTGATTTCATTGAATCTTTTAATGTTGATGCAGGTGTTTGGGCATGGCAAAGCGAACGGGGAGCCCACCTGGGCCCTTCTGCTGACAGCTAGCATTTGTGAGATTGGCATCATCATTGCCTCCTTGGATGCAGTCGCACCCATCCTCTCCATGTAAGTGCACTGTAACTTCACACACGCAGTATGTATGTTTATTGCTGTGCTGGCTTACTGTAGGTAGGATCATTCTTTATGTCACTTATCTGTCTTTTTTCTTTTCTTAATTTTTATCTTCCTCTCTCGCTTCTTCTGTCCTTCTCTCTTTAGGTTCTTCTTGATGTGCTACATGTTTGTCAATCTTGCCTGTGCGCTGCAGACTTTGCTGAGGACGCCAAACTGGAGGCCGCGCTTTAAGTTCTACCATTGGTGGGTTTGTTATCTTAACATATATACATATCAGAGCCATTTAATGTGTGAAACACTTTGTGATTTTGCTTTGAAAGCTCATAGATCATCGTTTTCATATGTCATGTTTCTGCTGTGTTATGGAAGGTTATTATTTTCATGACATATGCTTTCAAACCATGCTTAGAAGAGAACGGCACAACAGCGGTCTGATGCTGGCAGAAATTCCCAGTTAGACCAAATGTGTGACTTCCTGTCTCCTGCAGGGCTCTGTCTTTCTTGGGTATGAGCCTGTGCCTGTCGCTCATGTTCATCTGTTCCTGGTATTACGCCATGGTCGCCATGGGCATCGCCAGCTGCATCTACAAATACATTGAGTTCTGTGGGTATGTTATCATCATGACAGCATAGGACTTGCACAAAAAATAAGAATTGTATTGCAGCAACCAATTATCAACATCCAATTATTCTGCCAGCAGTTATTGTTTTAGTTGAATGACAGTGATGGATTGGGCTTGCTTTAATTTTCCATAAATGCTATTTAGCATGTACTTGTACGTCATGTGCCAACCCATTAATGTGCTGTGTCCCAGAGCTGAGAAGGAGTGGGGTGATGGGATACGTGGCATCTCTCTCAGCGCTGCACGCTTTGCTCTCATGAGGCTGGAGGAGGGACCGCCGCACACCAAGAACTGGAGGTCAGTGCACACATCTAACAGTTAACCTTATATCACCTGTTCTGAATCTAGAACACGCAAATATTTTTCCTTTCCGAGATAAGTCACTGTCTTGGTGCTTTGTTTTTTGTTTTTTTATCAGGCCTCAGATCCTGGTTCTGGTGAGTGTGGACGCTGAGCAGAACGTAGAGCAGCCTCGTCTGCTCTCTCTGACCAATCAGCTGAAAGCAGGGAAGGGTCTGACTATTGTTGGCACCTCAGTCCAAGGAACCTTCCTCGACAACTACGCTGAGGCCCAGAGCGCAGATCAGGTCCATCCTTTAATCTCTAGCACATACACTCCGACTTGTGATACAAACACAGTGCATAATTATCACATAACTCTTACTGTGTCTACAAATACATGAATACAATCACAATTTTTCACAGACTCTTAACAGCTGCTGTCTCCCCCTCTCTGTGTATTTGTAGTCTCTGCGTAAGTTGATGGAGACAGAGAAGGTGAAGGGCTTCTCTCAGGTGGTCATCTCCTCCAATCTGAGAGATGGGACGTCCCACCTGATCCAGGTTGGAGGACTGGGAGGTCTGAAGCACAACACTGTGATGGTCAGCTGGCCCCGAAACTGGAAACATCCTGAGTACCACCAGCAATTTAGGAACTTTATTGGCAAGTCTTAAGTCACTGGTAAAATAATAGACGTCTTAGGTGTTAGTTAATGAATGTTAGTTTTATGTGATTTCACTCCTCATCCATTGAAACATCTGTGACCATATAGTGGAATGGTCCCACTCTCAATAGTCTGCACAAAGCAATTTTTTTATTAGATTTTTGTGCGACTTTTATAAATATTTATAAGTAACATGAAATTACAGTACAGTAACGCTAAAGATACTGTATTTTTTTAGGTAATTTAGAAAACAATGTCAATGTTACAAAGTCTGTCCTATAGAGAGCACTGAGTTTTTACTGTAAAATGTCCTTGATTCCTTAATAACCACATTTATTAAACAAATAAAAGTGAGGTAACCCTTTCCCAGGCCCTTCATTATATTTTATAATAAATCCATTTTCTTCTGTCCGTCTGCAGAGGTGGTTAGAGAGACAACTGTAGCCAGTATGGCCTTGTTGGTTCCTAAAAATATCTCCAGCTACCCGTCCAATGGAGAGCGCTTCACTGAAGGCCACATAGATGTGTGGTGGATTGTTCACGACGGAGGCATGTTGATGCTTCTTCCCTTCCTGCTGCGCCAGCATAAGGTGGGAAACAAGACACTATGAAACATTCTTTACATTTGAGACAATTTAAATTGTCTGAGTAAACAATGAACACAACTTATAAAGGCCATAGTGCAGAGGGTGAAAAAGAACACTGAGGACATTTTGCTCTTTATCTGTGAATGTTCCTGTTTTGTCCCGTAGGTGTGGAGGAAGTGCAAGATGCGCATTTTCACTGTGGCTCAGATGGATGACAATAGTATCCAGATGAAAAAAGACCTCATCACCTTTCTCTATCACCTGCGCATCGATGCTGAGGTAGAAGTGGTGGAGATGGTGAGAGACTTGTCTGGCACATAATCTGTGTTCTCAAACAAATCCTGTAAGGAGAAGATTTTACTTTAGGAAAGTTTGTTTTATGCTCTGAGATAAATCCAATTTTAATCCACTGAACCAAACATTTTTCCATAATAGGATTCTTGTTTTGGTACTTGACAGCTGTATGATGTATGAAAACATTTATTTTTGTTTTAAAGCATGACGGTGACATCTCAGCCTACACCTATGAGAAGACACTGGTAATGGAACAACGATCACAGATCCTCAAACAGATGCATCTGACCAAGAATGAGATGGAGAGAGAGGTAAACCAGAAACGTTTGTACTACACATAACTAGAGAAACATTAATAACTAAATTAGGCTGATATCATTCTGCTTTTACCGAATGGAGCAACCCGCAATTTTAGTCAAACCCTGCACAATGTGACGTAAATTTTTACATATCCATTATCACCCTGTGCGCTGCAAATATCAGCTCTGACGCAGGGAATTGGCTTATAATTATGTGTTGGTGTTTGGACTTGTTTTCACTGATCTGAGGGAAGAAAGAATGAATTCCAGAGGGAAATTACAAATGTAACCTAATCCATTTCCTTACATTTTTTTTTTACAACCATAGATCCAGAGCATTACGGATTCATCCCGTGGGTCCATTCGGCGTAAAAACCCACCTGGCTTGCGCTCCCAGCACATCACTGGGGAGGGAGCCAGTGTGGCGGAGAAACCAGAAGATGAGGTAATTCTGCCATGGCCCTTTTTAGGAGAAGTAACTCGTTTATTTACAGTTCCTCTGCCCTCGTCCCCTCCACACCTGCTGTCTCTCTGTGCGCCTGCTTCTGTTTCTACCATCACAAAATCAGCTATCACAGTTTCCAGTGACCGCTCAGTGATTTCCAGATGGCCACTGGCTTCTAGATGATCTCCTATACTGACGGGTGTCTCTTTTCTCTCTTTCACCCTGTCACACTGTCATGTCACATTGTACCACTTTCAGTCTGCGGCTGTCTCCAACCCAAAACAGGTACAGCTAATCCACAGTAAGAACGACTCCATGCCAACCAGCCCCACGTCTCCCGCTGGGCCTGCAGGGGGTGCTGCCACCTGGACAGACAGCAAGGGTGTGGTCAAGGGGCAGACCCTTTTAGCAGCGAACCCAGAGGCGGGAAAATACTTTTTCAACATGAAGCCGTGAGTCAGTTTCACACAACATGCTGCATTTTCTCAACATGCTGCACAGGCAGCAGACATGACACATGACATGCACACAGGGTCGTGGGTCAAAGATAAATATTTGTGTATTTTGACCCATGTTACGGGGTTTAAACATTTTGTTCCTGCGCATGTGGCAAACACAACTTCAAACTTAGACCACTATAAAATGCTGATTCCTGTGTGATCACGCATCCTCTGTCTAATTCACTAATTTTTTCGATCCTAATATGCTGCTGCAGGGAATGGGAGAACCTGTAAGTATTAACATTTTGTAGCGAGACATACTAGCTGAGCAGCCAAAAGACTGATTTGAAAATCAAACCGAATGTGGCCTAATGTTTCTTGCATCAGGAACCAGATCGATGTGAGGCGCATGAATACAGCAATGCGGCTCAATGAGGTCATCACAAAGAAGTCCAAGGAGGCAAAACTTGTCCTGCTCAACATGCCGGGACCACCGAAGAACCGTGTGGGCAATGAAAACTGTATCCTACATTATACATACAAGATACTATATATGCCAGCTATCTTTGTGTACTTATCTCAGTTCAGCTCACATCCATATTTTCCCACAAGAGATTATTTATCCAGCAAGGCAGCATAAAAACATGAACACAATGAAAGCACTGTAAGACATTAAAAGTGCTGTAACTATAAATGCAATACAGAATACAATGAAAGGTTTAGGTGACAAACGCAAGATAACTGCACCAATAAGAACAGGAATTCTGTAGCTCTAATTGGTTGGGAACCACTGCTCTGCATAACACTTTGGTTTTACATTTGTATGTCCTGTAAGAAAACCACATTCCTTCACTGTGATTGTTTCTCAGACATGGAGTTCCTGGAGGTGCTCACCGAGGGTCTCAATCGGGTCCTCCTAGTGCGTGGAGGCGGACGTGAGGTCATAACCATCTACTCCTGAATGGCTTTAAAGGGCTTGTTAACGGCACTTACACGGACTCTGCCCTCTCTCGTCTCTGCATGTTCCAGGAAAATCCTCCCACAGCCTCACCCACCATCTACTCGTTTAACCTTTTAACCGAGTACACAAAGAATGATATAACAGTCACCTCTCTGTTGGTCAGCTGATGACAGCAGATGAGTTTATGGTTAGTTATGGCAGTTTAAATGCAAAACAAACAACTCCAAAAATTGCACTTATTCTCAGAAAATGAAAGGTTTTCAAACATTTCTTTTGATCTTCTGATATATTAAATCAGCATTCTGTCCTTTTGCTTTTGTTCCCTGTCATTTGTAAAGAAGAAACTGCTTATTTTCTGTTATTTATTATTCACGTTATTTATGTATTTATCCATCTAATCATGTCTTTGTCGTGGTCTGTTTTTGTCTTTCATTGTATTGTTGGAAGCACCCAGGTTATAATATTGGAGCACGATATTAATTAATTGTGGATAAAAGATTGGATAAGGACCTTTTTATGTCCGTGCGATAAATTTACAATAATTAATTGAGGTATTAAAAATTATGTAGATAAATTCCCATTTGGATCGAATAGATTTACCACTAGTTTGCACTCATTTTAGTGCCCTAAAGTCTAACATTACACCATCTGTGAAAATGCAGGGATGATATGTTTGATTTGCAGCTCATGTCTCCGACTATGAACATCATGAGAACGAGAGCATCATCACTGGCTCATTATTGTTATGTCAGGGATATATCTGTTTATTTAGTTTTCAGCATCGCTCTCTCATTGCAGAGAGCTTGACAGAAATTAAAATTTAAAAAAATGAGTTGAGGCAGATTATCATGATCCCAAACCTGATTGTTGACTTCATTATGCCCTCAGTTGGACAGGGATAATATAGATTTTATGGACTCAGCAATGCTGCAATACAAAGCCTTTGAGCTCAGTGACGCCCAATTTAATATTGCACATTCACTGATCATTACCGCCAATGTTCTGCAGTTATGTAGTCATGTTTCGCAGCATGCCCAGAGAGTCCAGAAAATGTCCTGTTGTAGTTGTTTTTCTATATTATCAGGGAGCACTGGGATTTTCATATTTCAATATTTGGAGTAAATTCCTCAAAATGGAAACGATAAAGTAGATATTCGCACAAGCAACATATGAAATCTGCGTTTTATTTATACAAAAATGTTTACACATCACATGTTTTTCTCTATTGGGTTCAGAAAACTCCTCTTCACAACTATTTAAGTAATAATCTCTGGTAACTCCTGATTACACACAAAATGTGCCACCATATAATGTAAAAATGTTGAATTTAAATGTAGAATTTCAACATATTTCAAACAAAGCATCCCTACAAACTTTTAGAAAACATAGTGTAATGTGGAGAAAGTCAATAAATCTAGGATTATATTTTTCATCTTAACAGTTCAGTGAAAACATCTTCTTACTTATTTGTTACATTTTACAGCATACGTCAGTGCAGAATATTCATAGATACACATCAACAATATGTCATAAATTGTATCTTTTTAATGGTGTGGTTCAGGAAGAAAGGTTTAGAAATGTAATTTATTAGAATAATTTGAAATATAGTATATTTTATGCATGGTGAATGCACAGTATTAAAGGAGTAGTTTGACATTTTGGGAAAGACACTCCTTGCAGAGAGTTAGGTAACAAGATCAATACCACAGCTAGAGAGAGGATATGCTTAGCTTAGCATGAAGATGGCTAAAGCAAGCATGGCTTCATATTTACTGTACATGAGAGAGAGCGGTATCAATTTTCTCACCTAACTCTCTGCTAGAAAAGAGTAAGCTTGTTTTCCCATGTCAAACTACTTAAAATGTTAATCTGCTGCTATATTAATGCACATCATCTGGAAATGTCAATGACGTCACTGAAATGTCATCAAGACAGTCATTGGCAGCAAATGTGGATACAGAAAAATGCCTACAAATAAGACAATTTTAGGGAAATCTCAGAAGGTGCAACTGTTTTAGCATGATTTATGCATTAAGTCATTTTGTTAGTCTTTTTGTGTGTGAGTAATGTTTACTTTCTATGTGTGCATAGTTTAGTCATTTTAGAACATTTCCTACATTATGCACATCAAAGTCTGTTGATTCTGCAAACATTTCATAGAATAGGATATGACCAGTAAGAGTCGGGCCAGTGAAAATGACCTTGCCCCAGAACATGCACAGTTTATGATATCAGTATGGATACAAAGCGTTTAGTATTAATAGTTTATGAAGATTTTGTCCAAATATGTACTGTATGTGTACAGTAGTTTGATTTAATTTCCCTTTGGCATATTAATGTCGTAAAGCACTATATTTTACTTCAAAAATTCTGCATCAGTTTCATTTCCAGGAAATCACAAGACTTGTAAGTATTCTAATTTTTGTAACATTTATTGTATACATGATATGTCACCAGAGTGTGTGTGTGTGTGTGCTGTGTCTACATGCCTGTATGCTGTGTGTTTGTGTGTGAACCTGATATGTGTTTGATTGAGGACAGCGTATGTAATTTGACAGCAATATAGAGTGAAGATGGGACATTTGTAAATAGATCTGTGATTGTAGGCAGTAGATAACATGTGTAATGTGTGTTAATACAGGTTTTATAGATATAAAATAGGCAGTTTGCATTGGCTTAAAATGATAAACAAACTTTGTTTTGTGTTCTATCATGTCTTATGCAATTGTGTATGAAAAATGGTTTAAAGAAACCATTTTGTATGTCTGCACAAAATGCAATAAATTAAAATTTTAATACAACGGTGACAGTTAAAGAATCTGTCTCTGCATCATTTTTTTCTTACAGTGTCTGATTATAGATTAATTGCATTGCATTGGCTTTATGTTTGGTAATTTTGCAAATCTCAACTGTACAATATATTCTTCCTCTTTCTCAGCACCACTGATCTCAGCAGTCATACATTTACACAGATTCAGTGATACTGAAATGGCATTGCAGTAGATACAAACCTTTAATGTGCAAGGCTACAATTGTGCTACAATGTTCTGTTAGGAATAAGACTACAGAGGTTGTCACAGCCACTTGTAGGTGAAAGTAAATATTCATGTTGTTCTGAAGGGACAACATGAATACAGCCTCTGTGAGGCTGTACTTATGTAGGCACAGCTGAGCTTTGAGATCAATGCTAGCACCAGCATGCTAACATGCTCTCAGTGACAATGCTAACTTGCTGATTTTTAGCAGGTATAATGTTTGCCATCTTAATTTAGCGTGTTAGCATGCTAACATTTATTAATTCATTCGAACAAATCGAAATGTTGACCTGGTGATCACCAATGTGCTTAGGATTCATCCTCTGGGAACCATGACTGTCTGTACCAAAGTCAATCCACATAAATCATTGTTAGAAAAATCTAATCATCAAGTAGATGTTGAGATAATTCATTGGAAAACTTTGACCCGCTGGTGAAATTACAGGAAATTTCAGGAGGTCACAAAAGCCAGCAAGATTGATCCTCTGGGAACCATGAATGTATGTAAAAAAATTTAGCATGAGGATTTGGACTGATGACTTGCACCTTGGATAGGAGAAATCCTTTTTGACCAGATGAAATCAGTTGCAGAGTTGAGGATATTTTAATGAAGGCATGTAAAAAAAATGAACAGTTATTTGCCCTGAACAGTCTTTACCCTTATTAAATAATTTAATTTCATATTTTCTCAAATGGTAACAGGACTATGAGCTTAGATATCAGGTGATATCAAAGAAGTTGTAGAAATGTGTTGACATCAGCTGTTATATCAGTCTTCTGTTCTCACCTTACCCCAGTTCTTCAAAAAGGTTTTAATCGTAGTGATTTATCTGGACAAAAAGTGATGAACAGCACTGATTGTGCCATGCCAGTTGAAGCATATATCACAGGGTCCATAATTTAACAGAGATTGTGTACCTGATGCTGATTGACTCAGAGGCCTGTTTGTAGGTCAGCAAATATTCTTTCACAATGGTTCCAAAATTGACCAGCCACAATCACCTTTTAAATCACAGTTTAAATCAGATATTCACATGGCAACATAAATTATGTTACTGTATATACATTTTTTAACGTATATTTGTATATGAACAGTAAACTTTGTTGGAGGATACCCATTTGTGGTAATGAATTGATGTTATCAGTCTAACTGATAAATATGTATTCTGCCAGGTGCATATACACAAGAAGAGAAAAGCTTTTGTAATTTGTTTTTAAGTAATGCTGTATTGTGCTATACAAAAAACACAGAAATGCTGATGTATCAGAACTATTACATGACTTATTACAGTGGCCAAAGTCCATGCAACAGTGTATCTCTGTCAGGGGAATATTATTTCTGTGTGTGTGTGTGTGTGTGTGTGTGTGTGTGAGAGAGAGAGAGAGAGAGAGAGAGAGAGTGGGCTTGACCAGTGCCTTTGGACTGTCTTATCTAAGCAGAGATAGTTCAGGTGGCAAAATAAATTAGGGTAATTTGCTCCAAACAGCTGTCAGGATGAAGTCGACCAACCTCCGAGTGAGGTTACCTGTGTTTGTGTTTGTCGCAGAGGTGATTATTGTTGCCTTGTATGCTGCCTTTGTCACCTACGATGAGCATGCAGATGCCAGATTTCAGACCAACAGGACTAACCCCATGGACAATGCAGTGTACAGGGACTACCCTTTTTTTATCGACATACAAGTCATGATATTCCTCGGCTTTGGGTGCCTGCTGGCATTTTTTCGACTCTATGGCTTTGGGGGGATGGTTTTTAATTTTCTCACAGCTACTTTTGCCATCCAGTGGGCCATTTTGGTGCAAGGGTACTTCCAGTTTAGTCATGAGGGCAAGATCCATCTTGGAGTGATCAACCTCATAAATGCAGAGTTCGCCTGCGCTGTGGTGCTGATATCTTTTGGGGCGGTGTTGGGAAAGACAAGTCCGTTGCAGCTGCTAGTCATGGCTCTGCTGGAAGTGCCAGTGTTTGCAGTCACAGAGTGGGCCGTGCTCAAGTATCTGAAGATCAATGATGCAGGAGGCTCTATTCTGATTCACCTCTTTGCCTGTTATTTTGGCTTGGGTGTCACTTTTGTACTGTACAGGCCTTGCCTAAATGAAGGCCATGCAAAGGAGAACACCAGCTACCAGTCCGACATCCTGTCTGTTATAGGGACCTTGTTCCTCTGGGTATTTTGGCCCTCCTTCAACTCAGCATTAACCCTGAAAGGAGACGACCAGCACAGAGCCATCCTCCACACCTTCATCGGCCTCAGTGCCTCCACGCTCACAGCCTTCGCTCTCTCTGCCATGCTGAACAAAAACGGTAAGCTTACCATGGCTGATGTTCAGAACGTGACACTGGCTGGAGGTGTGACAGTCGGGGCATCTGTGGATATGATGATATCGCCTGCAACTGCGTATGCTCTGGGTATGATGGGCTGCACTGCATGCATGCTAGGCTACAAGTACTTGAGCCCCTTCCTAGCACGTCGCTTGAGGATCCAGGATCAGTGTGGAATACATAATTTGCACGGTCTAACAGGACTCATATCCTGTGCTGCAGGAATATATGCTATTCTGATGGCTACTGAAGAGGTTTATGGCCCCAGTTTCTATGAGATCTTTACCCACAGAGCACCCGTGGAAGGAGACCCTAAGCTGCAAGAGCTCCAGATGTTGATCCCCGGTTTACAGCCAGGGTTGGGGAGGACTGCCTGGCAACAAGCTCTCTTCCAGGTTGCAGCTGTGTTCTCCACCATAGGAGCGTCAGCGTTGGGAGGCATCATCACAGGCTTTGTCTTGAAGCTGCCGTACCTTGCATCACCATCTGACGATTTCTGTTTCGATGATGGGCTGTTTTTTGATGTTCCTCCAGGCTATGATTCACCACTTAAGCTCAATAACACAATTACAACAGAGGATTTGTCTGCCTGACATGCAACAGATAATGCAATGTTCAATACATTTGACTGAAGAAGAAAATATAAATATATTTGTCTTTTTAAGTATTGGAATTCACCATCACTCAACAGTAGATTACAATTAATTAAATGTTCATATTCATTACATTGTAAATAAGTTTAACTAGTGATCATAAATAACAATGAGAACAATGCCAGACACTGTCTAACACAACTAGTAATGGTGTTATTTACTGTCCTACATGCAAAAATAAAAGGAAATTGAGAGTTATAGCTCTCTTGGACAATTTGTCAAAAGGTGGTGATGTGAAATAAATGCTTTTTAAACTGGTTGCTAAATTTGGGATATATAAACTGCTTGAGATGCAACTATTTAAAAATAACTCAAATGAAATAAATAAAAATCAGCAAAGAAAATCTAGGCAATAACTTGTAGAAAACAAAAGATATGCTGCTATGACCTCTCAGGTTGTTTAGGTTTGTTTTGTGGTCACCGATCCCTTGTGACCTGCAAGAGATGTACAGGGACAAGTTGGCCAAATACTTTAATATATGGTACTTTACTGTGTAGTTTGCAATCCTATATCATTATTTTATTAGGGAGAATTAAAGAAATTAAGACGCTTTCGGCATTAAGTCATTACTTCGTTTTCTAGTTTTACGGCGGTTGGCATCCAGCTTATTGGTGCTTTACTGCCACCTCCCGCTCCGGAGAGTGGAACAGACAATAGACTTAATATCTTGAAGCTCTCAAGCCTCCCTTCTGCATATTACGGAAGAGGATAAGGGCTACATGTGAGTTCTCACTTTTATTTTGTTGGAACTGGGAGACCTGAGCAGATAGAGGGATGTAGCTATTGAGTCTATTATCTGTTCCAATCTCTGGAGTGGAAGGTGGAAGTACGGAACCAAGTGGCTGCCAAATACCGTTACACTAGAAGAAGAAGAAGAAGAAGAAGACTTCTCTCTCTCTCTCTCTCTCACCTTTTTTTTTTTAATTCTGACTTTTTTCTTTTATAGTTCTGAGATTAAAGTCAGAACTCATAAAAGAAATTCACACGTGGCCCTAATCCTCTTCCGTAGCATAGAGCTTCTTAACTGTGGCGGCAATGCACCTGGATGCCAACCGCAATAAAACTAGGAGAAGAGCTTCTTAACTTATTAAATAGTAAATGTAGGCTGAACAGGCCAAAAGCACGACGGACAAACTTGAAGACGTTGAGAGGTTTTTAAAGAAGGTTGACAAAGTAAGTGAGTAATGTTGTTGTGAGGCTTATTAATGTTAGCCAATTATTAAAATTACTAGCATTGTGCCAAGTGGAGCAAAATTAACATCATTATGTAGCTAGCTAAAGAATCAAGATTCAAGAAGTTTATTGTCATATACACAGCAGAAACACTGGGTACACTGAGTAATGAGATTCCTACTTTGCGAGTTCCCTTCACACAACTGAAATAACAACTTAACTGAATAAAGGAATAAATCTGAACAACAAATAAAATAAGTACATAAATAAAAATTAGTACTATACAAAAAAGGTACAGTGCAGTCAAAATATAAAATTCAATTATTGGTGCAATACTGTAGCTTATTTGTGCAATACCGTCAGTCAATGACTTTTTTAGTCTGGATGTCCTTGCTTTCATACTCGTGTAGCATCTGCCAGACGGCAGGAGTGGGAACAGTGTGCGCTGTGCGGTCATTGATGATGATGTGTGCCCTCTTTGTGACCCGGGTGTTGTAAATGTCCTGTAGCGGTGGGAAGGCTGCCCCACAGATGAATTGTGCCATTTTAACGACACGCTGGAGAGCCTTCCTGTTCTTGATGCAGTTCCCACATACCCCACTGTGATGGAGTTTGTCAAGATATTCTCCACTGTGCATCTGTAAACGTTGCTGAGGAGGTTAGAGGATTATCAAATTTCCTCAGCTTCCTTAGGAAGAAGAATCTCTGTTAAGCCTTCTTGACGATCTGCTGCGTGTTGTGAGTCCAGGTGAGAGATCCTCGCTGATGTGGGTGCCGAAGAGTTTGAAGGTCTTCACCCTCTCCACCTCAGTCCCATTGATGTATAGTGGGGCATGCTGGTCTCTCCTCTTCCTCGATAATCGAGTCGATAATCATCTCCTTAGTCTTCTCAGAATTTTAAGGAGAGATTATTTTCCCGGCACCACGACACCAGCTGAGCCACCTCATCCCCTATAGGCTGCCTCCTCTCCACCAGTGATCAGCCCGAAGATGGTTGTTTCGTCAGCAAACTTGATGATGGAGGTGTTGCTCTGGGAGGGGGTGCTAAACAGACAGATGATGGAGTCTATATGTTAAGCTACCACATTAGTTGACTTTAAATGGCTAATGTTAGTGACAGTGTTAACTTCATAATCAGATAAGTCACATATATTTTAATATAGAAACAGTTACCAACACACTCAAATTATTGCTATGGTGCAGACTGTTGATTGTTTTTATAAAGTCAACGGTTAGACATTACCATGTTTTTATAAAGTCAACGGTTAGACATTACCACTTACCAGTTCATGCTAGCTAACAGATATCTTAATGCCATCAACCTCTAATCATAACGTTAAAGTTGGGAAAGGTTTTATTTTGATATGATGTCCACTTTGGTCATTTGTATATTGGTACATATGTAAATGATTTGTATGGAACTTTAACCAGGTTAAAATTAACTATGTTCATATACAAAGTATGTAGAATGTACATTTTACAACATGTTATTAAATATATATATATATATATATACACTGTATATATACGTATGTCATGTGTAAAACGAAGAACAACTTGAAAGAAGGTTCATCGCCCCCATTTCTAAATGGCTACTATTACAACTATTACATGTAGCCATGATCGTAAAAAGTTCTTCATATGTTTTGTATTTAAAATCTTGAATTGTAGTAACTCAACATTTCCCTCTGAAATGCAGTAGAATATAAGTAGATAGTGTCATGAAATAGAAAAACTATAAATAGTACCATGTATTAAAAAAATCACTAAATAAAATAAAAATGTACTTAGTTACATTCAACCATTGATAGTTGAGGGAGTGGAGAGCAAGACAGACGACATCAGTTTCAGCAAGTGTCAGTCAAGAGCTAGTTCGCTCCAATAGGTGGCAGTAAGGCGACGACAAATATTGCCGCTGCCGTTTAACCTCAAAGTAGAGGAAGAAGACGAAGAAGAAGGAAGGCGAGCATTTTGATACCAGGCCACGACCTGCTACGGAGAGTTGCTAACATAAAAAAAAGGTTACATAACTTCGAAAATTGTGATTGCATCTGAGCATTGTGTGATCTGCTGAGAGGGAGGCGTCGAAACGAGTTTCTTCGGCAGCACATTTTCCGTGATATTTTGACTTTGGCACGACATTTCGTCAATTTCAAACGGTAACGTCAATGTTTGCTAATGAAGCTAGCTCGCTGCCGCGGAAACGCTGTTAGCTGGCCATATTGGAACTACGTTACTGTTAACTTAGCGCTTGTTTTTTTCAACGTAAACATTATTTGGACTAATGTTAACACTTTTGAGTAATGAGGTTTAAAATCAGTTTTTACTGCACTGATTTACATGTTCATTGATATGTATATGAGCCTAGTCAGACGCAGGGGTACATTTATAATTACGGGGCATTGAAAAAAAAGCTAATGTTGAAACGACGGAGATTTAGCTTCCCGAGGTGGCTAGTTAGCGTTAGCTTCGTGTCGAGTGCAACGCGTGTTTGTCCTTTATGTTGCCTCCTCCGGTTACATACATGCAGACCTTTGGGCTCTGTTGAATCGGTGATGTTAAGATTGGTGTAATTAAGACAATTTGCATTTAAATGTATCGCATTCAAGGTTAAATTTGTGATATTGAGGGAAATCTTTAGGAAGTTGGGGCAAACTCCTTTAAACACTCCGTCACGTATCGTTGCAATTTGCCTGGGTCTACATACACTTTACCAAACAACCATTGTTTTCCGCTTTAAAGGAGTGCGACTTGCAGCATAAACATTAAATTTATGTTGGTGAAACCTACCCGTTTGGCTGCGTACAACCTCAGTCTTCTCACATTTTTACTTGTATGCAGTTGCATGACAAACATCCCAGAAAGAGAAAGTAGCTGTATGGTAAGGGAGGAAAGCTTGTGACCAACTGCATCAAAAAACATTATCCACTTTCTTGCTTTTAACATGCTTACTCACACTAATTGTTTCTCGTGTGCATGTAAAGGTAGTCATTGTTGTCTGTTTTTGACAGGATCATCATGGCTGATGATTTTGACGTTGAGGCCATGCTGGAGGCTCCATACAGAAAGGTGGGTTGCAGATTACACAGATGAGGCCTGTTTCACTGTTATGATTTACTCTTGAGTCCTTTTTATATTTGCTACTGTGACAAAAGTTTACTTGAATGTTGTGTGGTGTGATTGAGTATTTAAAAAAACGCAATACAGAATTATAAATAAATCCACATCTATCTCTCTTTATAGACTTCCCTAATGATATCTCACCTCTACTCCCATGAATTCATCTTTGATTCCACTGTGAACTGTGAAAAAAAGGAAGGTAGTTATTGTGCATATACTGATGTACTGTGGTTCACTTTAGGACTAAGAGAGATTCAACCTAGAACATCCAATCCGTATTCGGTTGCAACAAGGTGAATGCCAATGGTTGATAAGCCCATCCTTACCTGTCCAGCAAAGGAGGCAGTATTCAGATTTACAATCTGCATGTCATCACTGTTCTTGAATGTGCAGTCCCATATAATCAGATTTAAACCCCAGTTCAGAAATTGAAGGAAAGAAACATCTTACACTGTGTGGCTTTGTCAAGAATGCATCACTTTGACACCTTGAACTTTCACCAAATTGCTCTTCAGTAAGAAGTGTCATTAAATTGTGTTTTAGAAAAAAATATTTTACCAAAGTGAAGGGATAATAAAATGTGTATGTATCAAACTATAACTCTTCAGAAGTTGTAGTTTGACAACAGTATGCTTGAATATGTAGATATTACAGTTGTGGAGCTTCATTGTGAAAACACATGAGCCATGTCAAGACTTTATGGCAAACTACAGGTAAATACTTATTTTCTCTTGCGTGTAAATGTGAATACTGCCTCTTTGCCTTAGTCAACTGTAATGTGAATCAGCATCTTGTTTGTGCATGCACCACAGATTATGATATATTACTAGAATGACTGTAAAAATGGATACTTCTATCTAGCATCATTGTATTATAAACTGAGTTACTTTTCAATAGTTAATAATTCCTTCTTAAATCAAAAGGTTGGAAATATTACTTATAACTAAAGATAATGGCAGTGTTAACACGTGGCTGAATTGATGGATTTATTTCAATTTTTTTTTTTTTTTATTCATTTATTTTCTTGGGCGTCAATATTACTAAGAAGTGTGAATCCCTGTTTGCTTCAGGGCAAGATGTGTGACAGAGGTGGCATCGAGCTCTTACAGTCCAAGAACGAAAATGGGTGAAGATCACTGGACTGACACCAACCACACAGGATCTCTTTTAGTGGCCGTGGGCCATGCGTGGTCACATGATTAGGCACAAATAGTGGCAGTGGCATTGGTACGACCTATTAGAAGGGGAATGGTGGAGATGATCTGGCTACTGTCAAAGCTTCCTGAACTCAGCTAATATGTTGGACACTCTCCCTTAACTTTGCTTTGTTGCATTACTGTACTGAGCAGCCTTGTTAAAAAGAAATAAACAGGAGTGGGATGGGAAGCTATTGGGGTGGTGGAAGGACACTGTCCAGACATGACAGTAGAAAATTTGAAGTATTATTATTAATTGAACATATTCTGCATTTTCTCTTGTCCCACCCCATCCCCTTTACCTTGACGACTTGAAATGTTTCATCTACGTCCTCATGATGTTCTTCTATCAACCTTGCTTAGGATGAGATCAAGTCCTCTCATGCAAATGGACATGATGACCAGAACAAGAAGTAAGTTTTGAATATATTGTACATAAGCTTCATGTCTCTGATGCATTGTTGTTCATTCAACTTAAGATGTGTTTTTCTTTTTGCACGATGATAGCAGTGTTGTAACATGTTTTAGGAAAAGAAGGAGCCGAAGCAAAAGCCGAAGCCCCGGCATTAGGAAGAGAAGAAGCAGAAGCAAAGACAAAAAGAAGGGCAAGAAGAGGAGCAGGAGCCGAGAAAGAAAACGAAGCCGCAGTAGAGAGCGCCATCGCAGTGGCTCTCGTAGCAAGGAGCGTTCTGGGCGGTACAAAGCACGCAAGAGCCCCATGTATGTGGCATTTTTAAAACTCTATGGAATGAACAGGCACCACTTACTCCTGTACAATCTAATCAGTTCATTTAAACAGCTCTGCTGTAACATCTATGTTTTATGAAACTCTTCAGCAAACATGTTGATTGTTAAGGCCCTAGTTAGTGCAGAACACCACCACTAATTGGGACATTGCTGCCAAAGCAACAGTTTACACGTTCACCAAACTAGACTTAAGTGGTATTGAATTGCATTTGATGGTACAGGTGTATTAATATGGTGGACATGAGTGTTAGTAGTAGTTGCCAATAGTTTCGTATATTCAAACAAGGCAAAATAAGTCCTCTAGTTTCTGCTTTGAAAAATACCAAAATATATTTGTGTTGGAAAAGTCATCACTCACATAGGCATGTGTGCAAAGTTGCATACATTTGTCATCGGAGCGTTCAGTTGTTCACAGGCTTTTGACTTGTCATAGTAGAAGCACAAGTGTTACAACGTTAACGATGGCTCTATTCAAGTGTGACAGTGAGACCACATGCTTAATACGAGCATCTTGAAACTGAAGCAACGAAATGTAATTAAGCCGCCATTGATTTTGTTATGTACACTTGTTTTTCCTACTGTGATAATGTCTTCTGTGAAAAGTGCCCTTGATTGCTTGTTTTTCCAGTAAGAGTTCTGCAGCAGACGGTGATCAGACAGATCCGTCTTAACAGTACAAATGCTGAACTATAATGTTTGAATGCCCTCTTGTCGCACCATTCTCTTCTTAATTTTAGCCGGAAACGTTCCAAAAGTCGGAGCCCCTTCAAGAAAGAAAAGAGTCCTATCAGGTGAGCTGAATATTCACATCACTACTTTTTAGGTCTACGGTTGAAGAACCCTGAAATCCAATGATATTCTTCAAACTCATGTTTGAGGTGTTTACAGATCTTTTAATAATGTTTTTATTCAAGACATTTTATGAGGATGTTATTGGGCTGTATAACAAATCGGGCCGCGTTTTTATCATTTTCCTTTTAATTTCCCTGAAGTATTGATAATTTGACCCATTATTTACCCATATGGCTTGTTTTAATGTTTACAGAGACACACTAACATAATTTGTAATTTGTGGCTTTTCCTCTTTTTAAGGCAACCAATTGACAATCTAACACCAGAGGAGAGGGATGCGCGCACAGTTTTCTGTATGCAGCTCGCTGCAAGAATCAGAGCTCGAGACCTGGAAGATTTCTTCTCAGCTGTTGGAAAAGTCAGTTGATTTTCAAATTATTGTTGCGTATAATCCAGTAAGTCTGTATGTAGAAATGATCTCTTAAATTGTCACTGTTTCTCTCTGTAGGTAAGAGATGTGAGAATGATCTCGGACAGAAACTCCAGGAGGTCAAAGGGCATTGCCTACATCGAGTTTGTGGAGGCTTCTTCTGTGCCACTGGCTATTGGATTGACTGGCCAGAGGCTTTTAGGAGTGCCAATCATCGTCCAGGCCTCTCAGGTCATGGTAACTTAACCTTAATGCAGACTGCACCTGGATTATTTCTACCTGATGTGGCTGAACATATTAATAGACGGCTGCTGTGGTTCAGCAGTTGTGGACTGTCCGTGCCCCGAAAACTGAAGTCTTGCTGTCGCACACATTAATTTGATTAAATGTTTAATATCGAACAAACCACGTTGGAAATGCAACATATACCTTGTTAGCCAATACATCCCTGATTTTTCTTCTTTCTACTTGTTTAACCAGTCCTACAATGATATACTGAATTAAGATAATGACATTACTTTCCGCATGTGATTACAGGCAGAGAAAAATAGAGCTGCAGCTGCTGCCAATAATCTACAGAAGGGCAGTTCAGGTCCAATGCGACTGTACGTGGGCTCGCTGCACTTCAACATTACTGAGGAAATGCTTCGAGGGATTTTTGAGCCTTTTGGAAAGGTCAGGACAAGTTCCACAAATAATCATTTTTACTTGTTCTGTAGATGCATTCATTAATCATTTATGTATTGGTGTGTTTGTTTCCAAAGATTGAGGGAATCCAGCTAATGATGGACAGCGAGACAGGGCGATCCAAAGGATATGGCTTCATATCGGTAAGTAAAGCACCTGTATTTAATTGAAAATGCTTTAGTGTTTGCAGCTAGTTTGACTCTAATCTTCTTTTGCTTTTTTAAGTTTGCAGATGCGGAATGTGCAAAAAAGGCACTGGAGCAACTGAATGGCTTTGAGCTGGCCGGACGTCCGATGAAGGTGGGACATGTTACAGAGCGCTCTGACTCATCGACAGCCAGTTCATTCCTGGACAATGATGAACTAGAGAGGACCGGCATCGACCTCGGCACCACAGGACGTCTACAGCTTATGGCTCGACTAGCCGAAGGTTTGTTACAACTGGCAGCATTTTTCGTATCCGACAGTACAGAGGCACAAAATTCCCCTTCAAAAGAAAGCCCAAACATCTTTCTAACAAACTGTTTTACCGAGCAAAAAACATGGCGGAGAGGAAATAATCATCTTCAGCAATGTCATTTCTGAAGCAAAAATGGTGAAATCAAAAGTTACAGTTGTCACTTCTTTTTTATTTATTTATTGTTTTGAACATTTCATAAACCAAATGTCTAATCAGTAAATAAAATAAAATTTTGTGACAGACTTGCATCTTTATGGTTGACGGTGTCGATATTCTACTAGGTGACTAAGTGGAAAGTTTGGATCAGACTGATTCTCTCTGCCTGGTATCGAGACCTAAGACGTGGATATTCACTTTGAATGCTGGGACACCAAGGAACTATATTATTAACAGTGGCTTAGATTTACTTTCTTAAATGAAGCCTGTGCAAAACCGTATTTGATTTGTCTCCCTCCTCAGGAACTGGTCTAAAGATTCCTCCCGCTGCTCAGCAGGCTCTGCAGATGACTGGGTCTATTCCCTTCGGAAACATTTCCGCACAACCAGGTGAGGATCTAGATGATGGGAAAGCACATGCATGTTTTTGTTTTTTAGAAAATTCAGTGACAAATGACTAATATTTTTGTTTCAGCTGTTCCTACTCCAACTCCAAGCCAAGCCTTGAACCTCCCATCACAGCCGCTGGCCACACACTGCCTTCAGCTGTCCAACCTGTTCAACCCACAAGCGTAAGGACACTATCATTTGGATAGGTTCAAATTTTTAACATGTTTGTCAAAGAATACTATAGTACTATAGCTTTTGGTCTCCATAATTGTTCCCCTTGTTCATACCGGCTGTGAAGAAATCACTTCCTTAAATTAAGTGTGACAAAATTCAACTGTGGGTCGTTTGGGTAGAAATACATCCCAAAGTTCATCCGAAGCTGACCTGAGGCTTTAGCCGTCTGTTACAAAATTAATTCATCTTACATTGAAATAACTTTAAGCAATCTTTGTGGCCAGTAAGGACAGGAAACGACTACGACCAATAACTTTCAATGCACATACCCGTTCTTTGAAATTGTCTTGTTTCAGAAATACTGAAAATCTAAAGCTTTTGAAGCCACTGGATTTTTAACATTACCAAACATGTTTTTCAGGGAAAACGATCCCACCTGGGCCATCGAGATCCAAGATGATGTTATTGAGGAGTGCAACAAACATGGAGGAATTGTTCACATTTATGTTGACAAGAACTCTGCTCAAGTAAGTTGATGCTTGCAGATTCATCAAGAGTCCATTAACCTAAACATAAATTCCACTTATCCCTCTTTGATCAAAGGAAAAAGTGTTCCAGTTGATCCACAGACCTCTGGACATTTTTTGTAGTAAATGGTTTGATGGGAAACTGGACTCTGATATTTCATGTAATCTTTTGTCCTTTTTCCATATAGGGTAATGTGTACGTGAAGTGTCCCTCAATACCAGCAGCCATGGCAACTGTAAATGCACTTCATGGACGCTGGTTTGCAGGTATGCATGATGCCATTTATTTTGGATACTTAAAATGGGGTCAACATTTTCCAGGTTTTAACATTTAATTATTTTCTTCCCAGGCAAAATGATAACGGCTGCCTACGTTCCCTTACCAACATACCACAACCTTTTCCCTGATTCAGTAACGGCAAAGCAGCTTCTAATGCCAGCACGTCGATAGTCTGACACATGGATATGAAAGTCATTGTAAATACATTTGTTTGCATTCATGGAAATGTCATTGAGAGAGACGCATTGAAATTAGTTGGCTGTGTGTAATAAAATTTGCCTCATGTTCATGTGTTCACCATTTAAAATTAGGCAGTTTTTTCTTTTCTTTTTGGAGTTGCTTTTCAAAATTTTTGTGGGTTTGTGTTGTAAACTACCACTGAGAAGTAATCTGCAGGTATCTATTGGTCTGTATGTTTTTAAATATTACTGTCTTATCTGCTTGTTTAAATCAAGTTTTAGATTTAAAATAAATCGCAAAGAGTTACAGACATGTTGGGTTAATAGGCCTTAAATGCCAAAAGTATATCAATGTCAACAATAATCCTTTGTAACTTTTTACAGCCATAATTTCATTTTTTGTATGAAGGCTCCCAATAAACTTTGGCAAATTTGACAATTCAGTTCATGTTATCGTCTCCTTTTTGGGAGCTTGACATCTTAGGTTAAATTTAAAAATGCCTGGACACCATGTATTTGTAGAGCTACTCACTTGAATAATTCCTTCAGCAAATTGGTTACCTCTGTTTAGTTTTGCCAATGTAGGATGTTACAAACAAGTTAACTTGTGGATGGTCAGCCTTTCAGTTCTTCAATTTTCAAATGCATCACCGATACATTTGAATGTTAGATTACTTGTGAACATCGTTTTGTACTTTAAGAGATATTGGTTCATCTTGTATTCCTTGAGGCCCTCGGAGACGACGTGTATATGGGACATGTCTCAATGTTTCTCTGAACATTCAGCTGGCAAACCTCACCCTGATAAAGAAAACAAGCACTAAAATGATCTTATTCGGTTTGGAGTTAATTTGATCTCCTGCAGCCGAAATTTGTCTACTTTCCGGTACTTGATACTACAGAGGCCAAAATCATGTCCTTTGAAACACTTCCTCAATCCAATACACGCACAGCTGCACAGCTGCACAGCAGCGTATAGTGGCGTCAGTAAAGTAAGTTTCACGGATGTAAAAACTACAGTCAGATAGACCCAGGCCCATGGATGTATAACGGGGCCACGTCCATTCCTATGAAAGTTGCTGAGTGAAGCCTAAAATGTCTAAAATGTTCCGACTTGCTCAACCCGGATGTTGGCGCCGCCTGCGACTCAGCCTGTCGAGGCGTCAGTGGCTGACGTTGGGACGTAAGGCGCGTCACCTGTTTCATCAGCCAATCAGCTCGCAGTAAGCTGGTCCTCTCGGCCAGAGATGTTTATGTCAATGATCTCACTTTACATATTTACATACAGGAATATTTTACGACGCTACAAATGCTATCCAGCAACAAAAAACGCCCGAAAATCCGGGAGTGCCGGGAGTCGTTGCTATGGAAACGATTAACAGTAGTATAGTTGCAATGGCGTAAACCACAGTATATGTTGTGAACTGGCAGGTTTTAGAACGGTGCAGACTGGCGCATTGCAAGTAGTGGCATCTGTGGTAAACCCCAACAAAACAGCAAAGAACGCACAGTCAAAAAGAACTCATCCAAATGTTGCAAACAAAAGTAAAATATTCTGGAACTGTTAAAAGACATTTAAGTTTAAATAAAAATTAGTGATATGAACGCTAAAACCTATGGCCAATCATGTGAATGCTGATCATGGTGTTGACTCTAATCAGGTTTATATTTCTGCACACTCTTACTCAGGATAAATTGGGATCCAGGATAAACAAATCAATCCTCAAACTGCTTTCAAAGAACCAAATCCCCTGGATGAGAAAAACAGGATTATTTTAGCCTGTTAGCCAAAATTTGTTAAGCCACATTTGAACAGGGCCCAGATGTACAGCAACCAGTGTCTTCATTTCTGAGCTCATACACAATTGGTGTACCACAATGACGCAAACACGACACAGCACTAGACAACTTGGACAAGCAACACAAACGTGTGACTTTATTAGGCGCAATTTCAAGTTGTATTTTTCGGTTTCACAAGACAAAAGACAAAGGATGAAATCTAACTTGTTGATTTGTCAAATGTACATCTCGCATCACACACAGCTGCTTCCCTATGTGGCAGTGACGGACTGGGGAAAAAAAATTAATAAAAAATGGCCCTTGCATTTATGACATACAGAGGACCAATTTCCAAATCAAACAGCAACCCCAACACTTGTACACTTGCCTGGAAAGACACACAATGCCAGTGAGGGCTGCTACAACACACCAAAACAACATACGTCTGCTCAAATGCATTTGAAATGGCACTGTTTTTTTTTTTTATTCCTTAATTTATGTAATCACACAATCTTTTGCTTATTAATTTTTGAGTGGGCCATAGCTCAGCGGCCCTTCTGCCATCTGCCCACCTTGCCAGATGGCCAGTCCATCACTGCTATGGAACCATCAAGGACCGTCCCAAAGGGGAGACAAGTACAATTTTAAACATAAATTAGATGTACTGCTGCACTGACCTTTTGTGTTTAACAAATGACACAAGACAGGTTTAATGCATATACTGTAAACTTTATCTTCTAACAAAAGGTCTTGCAACAACAAAATAGCTTTAACTTCACAAATCTCCTTTCTGTCAATTTAAACCACACGGGACATTAGTTTTTTCCTTTTTTCAAAATGTTACTCTTTTTCCTTTTTTTTTCCCTCCTCCAGAAAGTAGATGACATCTGGAAAAAATGACATGTTAAGTATTTTGTGGTAACATTTAATGTCTGCAGCTCAGCACACTTTTCAGAGCAAAGAACAACTCTTTCCTTTAACCAAATAAGCATATACTAACTGTATACTGTAACTTGATGCAGATATTTGCAAAACCATTTGGCAAAGGCATGTCCACAATAGGACATTCATATTTCTTTTAAAAATCAGCAAGTGAACATTGTACACAGCTTAACCAAATCTTATCAAACACCCACCTTAATTAAGGCACAATGAGCACTAGGCTTCCAACTTAAATGTATAACTGTAAACCTTGAATGCTGCATGTGCAAGCTGCTTCTGAAATGTCAGACCTGAAAGGGCTGTTCACTTTTTAGGAGAGCATTCCTTCACCTGGTGAGCCTGCAGGACAGCGATCGCTTCATCCACCTGACCGAAGGAGAGAAAAGAGACAACTCAGTAACACTAGTCTCATTATCAATACCAACCATGTTTGTACAATATATATGAAGCTATTCAGGAGATGGTTAGCTTAGTGTAACTGGAAACCGCTACCCTGGCTCTGTCTAAAGGTAACTAAATCCGGTTTCCAGCATGTCAAATTCACCAATTAACACTTCACATCCTTCTTGTTTAATCCGTACAAATCATCACGTTGTGGTTTTACTCGGGGTTATGTATCAGACTGGAGAGGGTGGTATTGATCTCCTTATAGTATCAGCAAAAAGCGAGTAAGCAAAAGGTTTTTAACAGTACAGACAACTCTACCCCTGCTTTAAACCATTACAACTATATGAATAATTGCAAACCTCTGGGAAACACTGCAATACCAACTACATTTAAGCTTATATAAATGTTTTGGTCAGACTATCGGAGGCGTCACTTTCTCCTCAACTGATTGAAATCCATCTACCATTGGAGATTTTAAGATGCCGTTTAAAAAAAAAGATATTCTGTAAGTGGACCTTCAGTTAAGATTGTTTTTGTGTGCGTGTCAAACTACTATTTTCCAGGTGAAACCCACACTTTTACACCAACTTTGCAGGGACTTTGAAGGTGTGGAGGGAGGTTGTTACTACATGGTGATGTGAAACTTTTTTTTTTTTTAAATCGAATAATATAAATACCAGTAGCACTTGAATTGTGGTGCATGAAACAACTTGGGGCTGTTCTAGAGCACCTTGGTAGCAGTGGTTACAGTGCATGCCACATAACCAGCAACCTTTGCTGCATATCAAATAACTAATATTACTACAGGCTGCAACTGAACTTTGATTTTTTTTTAAACTGCTTACCTCAGCGCTGTACTGATACTTGTGTATCAACACCATCTCACTTCCACCTGCTGGACCTGTTTTCATCTTATGCCACCCCATGTTCTTTCATTCCCCATGAAGCTCGTTTCATGACTCAATAATATAGATTTCTGTGCGTTTCTGTGTCCGCTGCCTCTCTCCGCGCCTTTAGTGTTCCGAGCCCTCTAACTGGATACTGCTTTTTTAATAATCTCAGACTCATTTCAGAGTACCCCAACTACAATTTTTAGTTAGGAGAAAATCAAGCATGTTTGAAAGCTGTGGAGGTTTCTGGGACCGCTCATGGTGAGGTGAAGATTTAGCTCTGAACTGGAGGACCAGTCATAACTGCAGATTCTGTGCCAATTTTAGGGTTTTAGTCTAAAATTTAAGACATTTCATTGAGACAAATTGTGGCATATAATCTGCACTAGCCCTAAAACTATGCAATGGTAACACTAAGATGGATAAAATTGAACATGATTATGCCTTAAGGTGCAGGGACTCTGGCAAATCCAGCATGTGCAGCAGCTCCGAGTTGTCGATCTCCAGCAGCATTCCAGTGATTTTTCCAGCCAAGTTTGGGTGAAGGGCGTGGATCAGTGGGTACAATCGCTCCCCTATGTATCACAGCAGAGTGGATTGATAAATACACAAGTTGCTTAAATCTACATAAGAGGGGGAAGAGGGTAGAATTAAGGGATGCCACACCGAGAAGCTGTTTCTGGTCCATGAGTGGAGCTGCAGCCAACATCGAGGCAGTGAGCGGCTCTTGGCCTTGACTGTGCACAGGTGGCTCCATCATAGCTGCAGGAACAACCTAAAGACAAAGTATAAAACAATGATACTCCAATTACTATTTTGTTTTCTGTAACATCACAATCTCCTGAATATTTTGTCTTCATTATAATATATTTTACGGCAACATCAATCCAAGTTACAAGCACACAAGATACACCGGTAAAAGGAACATTGTTTAAACACATTTATGCAAAAGCCAATTCAAGGGTTATTCTATTTATGTTTTAATCTGTGGCTAATTTTCCCAGCTGTGCCAGCATGCCGTCGATTTTACATTTAATACAAAGCCAAATCCAATATGGATAGCGTTGTTTTTCAACAGCTTCCTAAAAAAAAATTTTTAAAAGTGTAACTACACTGAGTTGGATCTGCTCTGAAAAATATTTTGTGCCCTGATCTTGAAATAAGAGTTTTTGACCACTTGTAGTGCAAAGTGAGTCCCTGTTTTGTTGTGCATGACATCCTTCCCAATGAAAGGTTTACACTGAAACACTGATGCTTATGTTCAGTTGTCCCCATGAAATGAACGGCTAGTCCAGTATCCAGTTACTACATCCATGGAGCACGCAGGTGGCGCAGAACACATTCCTGCCACTGGTGTCACATAATTCCCAGTTGGCAGCATGCATAGAAACACAGTAATGTGCAAGATAGCAAACATGACTGGCTTTTGCATTATAAATGGAAGGAAATGCATTGAACATGTGTCAGAACTTTACGATACACAACAATGCATCTTGGTGAGAAAAACTGGATATAAACAACTTTGTTTGCAAGAAAACTCCACAGTGTACCAGAAACGAACAACAGTGATCATCACAATGGTTTTCACTGTTGTTTCTGGCCATGGGTGTGTATTAGAATTAGACATGTACAGCAACGACTAAAGTACCTGTAGTCTTGTCATGGGTGCAGGTACCGTAATGACCTGTTGGACATTTCTCACTGCAGAGGAGTACTTGTACTGGCTGCCTCTGGGAACACCAGGCATGTCAGTACGTCCTCCTACAGTCTGCGTCCCAATGTTATCTAAATAAAGACGTTACACATGTCAAATACTACCATCCATGTAAATGGCACCTTTTAGAAGGATGGAGCTTATGTTATAGTTCTGGCACCGACTTGTCTTTTGTGTGGAGCTTATGATGCGCGGAGCCTGGGTGGAAGCCTGTCTGACAGTAGCAATGGGGGTAGATCCACGTCGGGGAACAGAACTACCTACATACTGGCTTGTATAGGGGCCTAAAAACATGGGAGATGACATTTATACATGTTGCATATATACATAAATTCATGTAAACATCAGAAGAAATTATTCAGTCACCCTGTACTCTGGGTGGTTGTCCTGTCCAACGAGGTACTGGTCTCATGTTGCTGACGGCATTGTGGTTGTAGAAGGAGCGAGTGGGAGGCTGTAATATAAATACTAGTTAACTGAATCATGTTGCAGGTCAATTTCTGTATGGCATTTAATTGAAAGTTTATTACTGGTCCATCATGACCAGGGAATTGAATACTGAATGAGTGAATATTTTATTCCCCACCCACCCCTATAATGTTAATCCCATCCAAATGGGGTTTAAGGCTGGGGGGGAGAGAAAAAAAACAAATATTCAGGGAGGTCCATCACATTGCCTAGTTGGTTTTTGACGGTTACATTTTGCTGCCAGTTTCATTGGCTTGCTTAAATTTCCTTATTTTCCCCCTCTAATCTGTGACATTCAACATTTCTGACTTCAGGCATTGCATTCATCATGGTGATGTAATACAAGTGAGTGCACTGCTATTAGGCGTTTTCTTCTTTTTGTACACATCAAAACTTTGGGATGCAATTGACAAAACATATCTTTATGTAGCATATCGCAATTACTGAAAAGCAATCGAAACCTATATAATAACCCTTCACCTCTGTTACCGTTCAAACATCCATACCTGTGGTACTGTCATGTAGTATCCGGCCTGCTGGTACGAGTCAATCATTGGACTTGTCATGGTCCTCAAGGTAGCAAGTCTCTGCATGTATTTATTCGTCAGGATCGCTTTACGCTCCTCCCTTCGCTGAGCCAGAGCCACATACAGTGGCTTGGTTGCAACAATTCTCCCGTTCATTTCAGTTACTGCTTTTGTTGCTTCCTCGGGTGAAGAGAAACAGACAAAGCCAAAGCCTTTGCTTTGGGAGCCATCTGTCATGACCTACAGGAAACAAAAGAAGCTCCATTTCAGAAATGTTTAGACTCTTGACATCAGAGCTGTAGATTCAAGACTTGAGGATGTGACTGGACCTGAATGCCTGAAGACGTGACTTGAGACTTGGTGACCCAAAAAATTCACTACTGAATGTAGTTGTTCCTTTTGGCGCTCTTCCAAACCGTCATCAATAATTAATAACATAGCCAGCATGGCCCAACATCTCCATAACCTAATGCACACTTTCATTTGCATCACATGGAACCAGGAGTCTCAGAGACTCGACTTCAACTTGGTTCAGTCTCAAAAACAGATCTGTTCAACATTAAGGCAACTAACACGGGTTAAACTTCAAGCATGAGTTGTGTCCTGAGCTAACTTACAAAGTCAGAAAATTAATCACAAAAGGCTGTAGCAGAGTTCTGTATGTCGAAGGCATATTTATTGTTCCCCCACCAGTGGTTTCCTGAAGTAATTTGTTTGGCTCCACATCCACGAATATTTTAATATATTTTGTCCCAAATCATGTCTAATTGGAACATATTGAGTATAAAAACTGAAGTGGACTGTGTTGTGGGAATTTGAAATGTTTTACTGCTCAAATACATAGTTACTAAAATCAATTAAAGTTGACCAGAGCTGCGGTTTCCTTCTGTGAAAAGGGAAATCAACTTATTATAGTGACTTTTAAAGCTGGACAGACACTGTGCGCAATGAGTGTTTTGTGCGTGCGTGCGTGTACCCACAAATTTCATTGAACAAGGCTCAAACTTCATTACCTTCGCACTGGTGATGGTGCCATAAGGTGCAAACTCCTTGCGGAGTCTCTCGTCATCTATGCTATCATCCAAGTTCTTTACGTACAAATTCACCCCCTGGAAACAGAAAGCAGTAGATGTTGTGCTGAGCCATTTTCAACCTATGAAATGCTGATTTTTATCAATTTGGTAAGAAATGTCGATAATAAAACACCAGCATCGTTTTAATCACAGTACTATAATTTAGTTTACAGCATAAAAACCACATTTAAGTGTGCAATACCTCTTCAAGAACTACATTGTGACACCATTCAAAACACCGCCTACCTCACTGAACTGCTGCGGCTCACACGCATGTGGTGTCCACAGACAGCATTGCCAATTATAAATTTCATTTATAATTATTAAGGAAATAGGTTAAGCGGTGTGTATGCTCAACGTAACTGGGGAGTTTTATTTATATTTAGTTATATTCATGTCTGACGTATTCTACTGATAGATATTGAAACTGTAGTGAAAGGTGTAATGTTGCTGGTTCGATGTCAACATGACCATGAACAGATCATTTTCACTGTCCGTTATTGCTGAGAACTACTCACGTCTCACAGAAGAAACAGGAGACACACCGACTCTCTAGATGAGCAGTGCAGGCTGTGTGGCTTCTCTAAACGGTTAACATGGGCGCCGAAATGAAATGCAAGGTACATTTCGGGTAGGCAGTGCGTCCAGGGCTTGATAAGGTCATCATTGAAATGACCTTGAAAGGACAACTTGGATCCTTACTTTACATCTTTCTGTACTATTTTTCTTTCACAAATATATACATTTAAACTTCCCATTACACTTTGCATAGTCCTCATGAGTCCGGAAAAATGGCCACCTGCCTAAATGTCTATATTACAGTGATGTTAGTAACGCTCGTGTATCCAAGTTGTCTTCCATTTTGACAATCCTGAAACTGTTACACATCCATCTCAGCTTGGAGAGATATATTACAAATCTGAAGTTGTACCCTAGTTTTACATTTTTATTAACATAATATATAATAATATAACATATAACATTTTGGAAGTAAGTTCAACTAGAAGGTAGATATTACTCATATCTGCTATTAAAACAGAAAGCTAAAGCCAGGAGATGGTTAGCATAACTTAGTTTAGTATAAAGCCTGGAAATAATGGGAAACAGCTAGCCTGGCTGTCCAAATGTGACAAAAATCAGAAACAGCACCTGTAAAATTCACTAATTAACATTAGATTGTGTTTAATCCATAACCATTAATCCATAGCTTAAAAACAGTAATTTTCAGTTTTACAGAAGGTTATGTGTCAGACTATTTCTTGTCTTGGTGCTGTAACTTCTCCACTGGTTGTATCAAAAGCTGTTTGCCTCACAAGGCATGTGTGTTACTGGTTCTAGAGGTATTTAAGTTGCCAAGTTGAAAAGGCCAATAAAGACAGCACAGGGTCAAAAGCCACTCGAAACTAAAAAATGATGAAAAAAAATCTCTAATTACTGAACTGTAGGCTCAAAGATACGTTCTCTGTTCTAGTTACTCTTCATGATAATGTAACTTACAGACATACCACTGCCTCCACTCTCAGGCCTTTAGATTGTGCCTGCCATTCTGTTCCCGGGTTTATTATTGGGCATATTGACAAATATTTTATGTAATGAGCAGGAATTTTTTGACAGACATAAAATAACCCCTTCTATGCATTTGTCTACAAATTGTAAATTTACCATCTGTATAACTGTACAGCTCTCATTTAAATAACATTCATATTTAAACTTTTATATATTCTACTTGCTTTGTTAATTGTTATGCACCAATATACCAAGGTAATTTGATCTTTGTCGTTATCAGTGTCATAATAATCTGCAAAGCTGCCTGAAAATCAAAACTATTGTGACCCCTTCTTAACTTGAAGCCCTAACAAATAACTTAATCCCTGTCAAAAACTGCTTTACTTTACCTGAATTCTGTTAAATTTTTAGATTATTGTCTTTCTCATTGTCAGCATTTCTGTGACAGAGCTAAACATCTTGTATAAATAAACATCTATATAAACAACTCAGGTAAGGCCTCCATTGTGAACACTACTGAACCTTTCATTTCTTTTCCAAACATTTAAAATACATATCTCTGAAGAGGTAAATGTAACACTATTAACAATGAGCATCATTAATAGAGTTTTCACATGACAATGCCCACATGCACCTGATAGCGTTGGATGCGGTCCTGTTTGATCTGGTCAAACTTGCGCTTCAGCTCTCCCTGGCGCTCAAGACGCTTCTGAGCCCGACCTACATAGATGATTTTTCCATTGATATCTTTTCCATTCATTTCATCAACTGCCTGGGAAAACAAGGGGAACATAAGGATGTTACCATTACAGTCATGATGAGTACTTTTACTCCTACAATTTAAAATGGTTTGTTAGTTTCATATTAAAACTGAATTTCTCCCTCTACACCCATACCAAACTTATTGTATCCTATCTGCCCAGCACAAATCACACACACACAGTGGCTGTTGACAGTGAGGAGATAAATAATAATCATACAGTGCGTGGTGTTTTAACAGATTCATAGTGCTTGACACAGTCAATGCCCTGTTCCCTTTAAGATTATTTTAAATAGGATTAATTTTCATAACTGAAATCAGGACAGTAAATATCACAAGTCTGAGCAGAAGAAATAATCTGGCTAGCAAAATTAAACTAGAGGATAAAGGGCAACACTTAAGGTCTCCAGCTGCTGTAAACTAGATGGTGGAAAATAAAGGGAAGCAGCTAGTGATTCAAATGTCAGTGAGTCAAAAGGGTTTTTCCTCAAATGCTGGTTGAGCTCAAACCAGAGCTACGGGGCCAGCAAAAATCTGTCTTGCACATTATTTACTGGTCAGGTGGCAAGAAAAAACAACTCCAACGGGATGCCAATTCTTTTCTATGCCTTGAAAGAAGCCAATAATGTATCTGGGTGGTAGGTTTGTGAGTAGGTCTAGCCTTAATGTCAATTTAAACTGCCTCTGTTTGGAAATATCCAATCTGAGTGGACATAGAAACTTGGCACAGACTACCTTCTGAGCATCTTCGTGGTTAGCATAGTTTACAAAGCCAAATCCTCGTGAGCGCCCCCTCTCGTCCTTCATCACCCGCACACTGAGAGTCCTCCCTGAGAGGACAAACCAGTCTGTAACTATCGGATACGCAAAGTCATAATTATACAAATGGAATACGTCAACAACTGTGGCAATTGATTTAACAAGGAGAGGCCCCTAAACTCAGTCAGAGCAACACAAAGAAATAAAAATTATGCTTTCTTACCAAACGCAGAAAAGACTTCCTTGAGTTTCTCATCAGTGTAGTCTTCACCAAAGTTTTTGATGTAGACATTGGTGAACTTCATAGCTTTGGTGCCGAACTCCATCTCTCTTTCCTTGCGGGACTTAAAGTGGCCAACAAAACTGCAGAGAGAATCAAACCCATCACCAAGTGAACAACGATGAGGGGATCCATCATGAATGGCATAACAGAGAAAAACCTACACTGTATGGACATAATAGCTTTCTGCTGATCTTACTATACCTGTTTAGTCCTAAAATAAAAACACACAAATAAAACAAACCTAGACATAGATCCTATGTATTCACTGACCTAAGCAGGGACAACAGACATTTTTCCCCCAGGAAATGGGCCTTTGGGTTGACAATGCCAGAGTCCACCTGATTACGTGTCTCTCGACTGAGCAAAAAACACACGGAAAAGTCATCTGCAATATGTCAGTTTATATAGTTCACATACATACATACATATTCTGCACTACCCTCTGCCTTAACTCACTTTTTCAGACTGCATTTTTGCCATTGTTTGATCTTACCGGTTTAGTTTTTTCAAGTATTTAGTGTACTCACACTTTCCTATCATTCAGCAGCATCCCGTTCATGGTGTCAATGGCCCGGTTTGCAGCCTCATGAGTCTCAAAGTGAACAAAGCCATAGCCTTTGGATCCTTTCTCATCACAAACAACCTACAAAGAAAGGCTTTAAATCATGCAAGTTACAGAGATTTTGCTACAAAACAGCAACATGCATTTGAGATTTAAATGTGAACTTTTGTATTGGGCTGGGTGATAATTTAGTGATAACTTATCCACTGATCAACTGTGTCAGAACAACAAGAACATCATGTTATTGTTTTACAAAATGTGGTTGTCAAAATATGCCAAGTGAACTTAATTATAAATGAGTCTGGATCTGTGGAGTCTGGATCTGTGGATGCGGACCGCCTGCTGCCCCTTGCTCTTGCTAAACAGCCGCTGCTGCCATTATTGTTACTGTTCTTGTTATTAGTATTACTATGGCTATTATTTTTATTAATGTTAACATCAGTACCGTTGCTGCTACTATTGCTTTACATCTGTATGTGGAACTCTACCGTGCTGCTGTGTGTTCTTTCTTCCTGCTCTCACTCTATCTACTGTATAGCCCTACAAGAGGCTGTATATTGCATGTAAAAGATAAGTGCATCATCAAACATCTGTCTAATACACACTGTATAAACAAACAGCAGTCTAAGACAAGAGAGCTACAGCAAGAACGCAGTAGTCAGGAAGACCCAGGCCACTTACCTTGCAGGACAAGATATTGCCAAAGGCTGAGAAGGTGTCATAGAGGGCCTTGTTGTCAATCGATTCATCCATGTTCTTGATGAAGATGTTACCCACACCAGACTTCCTGAGTCCTGGGTCACGCTGAGACCACATTATTCGGATAGGCCGACCCTTGATAACATCGTAGTTCATTGTATCCAGGGCGCACTCCGCTTAAAAAAAAACAAAAAAGTAACTCCTTTTGGTCATAAAAAATAAATAAATAAAAATCTATTTACTGTATCTCATTATATTTGTTATAAAAGCACCACCACTCGTGTCACAGCTCTGTGGGGGATTCACCAAAAGAGGCTCCTTCCTTCTATCGAGACAGAATTATCAGATCGGTAGAGCTACATTAGTTAAAAATGTATTTCATGCGAGTGGCAAATACAGCTAATAAATTCTTCACACAACAACCAACATTGTCTACATTCCTTTTCTCCATTTTCAAATTCAGGGTGTTTCTTGTGTTATGTAACATATTAAAAGTTGTTGCTTGTGTCTAATTCTGGATCATTTCTGCAGATCCACAGTGAGTGACACTATGTTACACAGTGGCTATTCTAGTGTATTACAGCTTATTATAAAGCACCTACCAAGCAAGTAATCTGACCTGGGTGCAAAATCATAGTCACAGGTAGTAAAGAACATTTCAGTGATTTATGTAAAGCTGCATTGAACATTTTCAGTGATAAAAATTCAATTTTTTTATTTGGGTGAATTTGTCCAGAATGGGTACTTTACCATCAGCTGGTTGCTGGAAGTTAATGTAGGCATATCCCAGAGATCTGCGTGTGATGATGTCGCGGCACACGCGGATTGACATGATGGGTCCAGCAGGAGAGAATTTCTGGTAGAGCATGGCCTCTGTAACATCAGCATGCAGGTCCCCTACATACAAGGATGCGAGGGGATATGTTGGTCCACTGCTGTTCATCTTGGGAAACCACTAGTTCAATAAAGAAGAATGTTATGAGTATCGCTTATAGCATAGTGTCTCAGTTCCAGCTCAAATATTTGTTTAACAGTAAAAAAAAAAAAAAAAGGCTACATTTTTAAATAAAGACTATATCCTTCCAGTTGGCAGTTTCTTAGGTAAACCTATATAACAGCTTTGCAACAATTTATAACTTTATAAAAAAGGTAATCATAAATCATATTGTTTCTGTTGACCAAAAGTGTTTATTTGGCTCTATACTCATTTCTAAGGCCAGAGAAATATTATAAACACCCTTCAACATACCCAGCTGTCCATTTTCTACATCTGCTTAACCTGTGCAGGTCACAGAAGGCTAAAGCTCATCCATACATGCACATATTGGGTGAAGATTTTTTTTCTTTTTAAACCAGGGAGTCTCTTGAACTAAATCCTCTCTTTTACAAGAAACCTGGGCAAAACGGCAGCGTAAGATAGTTATCACGTAGCTACTTAAAAACACATAATTTATTTAAAACAATAACATATCGCACAACAAAACAGGACCTGACAGACTATAAGGGTAGACAAATATTAGAAATGCCTCTCAGTATAGTGCAACACAATATAATAGCACCAACAGAAGCAGCTTCCCAAAATGACAAAGCTAAATCAACACATCTCTAACACAGTCTCAATGAAAACTTTAAAATTATAAACATTGTGAAGGAAGGATTTTATTGCATGGGTGTTATGAATGACTGAGTTTGTAAAATGTGCTAATCATCTTTATAATGGCTAAAGTCATGAAAATCAATGACAGTTAGCCACTAAGCTACAGTATCACTTAATGACATTTGCAGTCATCCAATTGCAAAGACTAGGAGAAAAACAAATCTTAGCTCCTGCTTGGACAAAGCAAATAAAAATAAAAAAATCTAGGATTGTGCATTTGGCTGGTTATGATTTTTTTTAAATCACTATGCAGACGGACACATACAATGTGGACTTGTACATTCAATTGCCAATTGTTGATTAGGTCCAGCCTATTTACTTCAGTGAGGGTACACTAAATAACAAAAACACACATCTGTAAAACACAATACAGTTCAACAGCACCACAAAGCAACATCCTTCATAACGATCATAACGTTGAATAGACACCTCTCTAAAACAGTCTCATCAAAATTGAACACTGTAAGTTTCATGAAGATAAGCAAGACTGATGCATTAGACTGTATTAAATTTGGCTAGGGGTCTCTAAGGAACTGGCAACTGTGTGTGTGTGTTGGCTCGTAATATTTAAAAAGAAGTGGAGAAAGGGTGTGGCTAAACTCTGGGTTGAAAAGGTAGGCAACACACATTAACATTTACCAAAGTTTTATCATCTAGCTAATTATGGCATAACGTTAGCTTTAATAAACATATGAAAAGTTAGAACTGCAGGAAAGTGAGTTCAAAAACATCCGTTCCAAAAATATTAATGGACTTGTGACAACACTGAGGAGAGCTAGCTAAAGTTAGCGAAATGTACACGCACACTACGCGTAGCTAATACCTGCTGCCGGTGAAGCGACTAAATCTGAGTTACACAAACGGATAAAAATCGCTTAAATTTAACGTTACTTACAGCCTTTAAATAGCCAGTGCGTCGGAAATTATGTTTTTTTTTTTTTTTAGCGTAGCAGCTTGAGAGCGCCGTTCACTTTCCACATGGGCGGCGGGAGGCGGTTTTCATTTAATTATGACCGTGGAACACCTGCATCTGTACCCAGCGCATCGTTATCTTCAATTAGGCTGCTAGCGGACAGGGTTTAACTGGCGTGAGACTCCGCGATGAAAACTAGTTCTCGCCTATCATGGGCTAAAATAAAACTCATTTCGCCCTCTGGTGGCCCCGTCACCCAATGGCATTGATTTTATGCTAGCTTTAAAAATAAAAGTCTTGCCACTACTAATCTATATTAAGAAAATATTGCGAACACAAATGAAGACGTAATTTGCCTGTTATCTTAAACGAAACTTTATTTCACTGAATGGTCTTTGACACTTTCCTATTTCTTACATGTATAGTGAAACTAGAATGGTTTTAAGATACATAAACACAAAGCTAGAATTACACCAACCATTGTTTATCTCCATTTCATCATTGCTTTTTAGAGCTATTCTAAATTTTCACAACCACGTGTGTGCACTGGGTAATAGACTGTTACAGAAGCAAATTTTAGCCATAAGACTTGTCAGTAAAAACAAAGCAAGTAGATACCTGATATACAGACAGGCTTCGTTCCACATTCACTAACTGCATTTTCATCAAGCATAATAATAAACTGACATGGTTTTTTTTTTTCAACAGAAGATTATTTCAATTCATTGGAGCATTGTCAGAGTAAACAGACTGTCAGCTATAATGTGGAATGGTGTCTTCAACTACAATATGTGGAATGTAGTGGTGATACATGGTATTGTGACACTGAGCTTCTTTCCAAAGTGATGGACCGGGCTTCAAAATACCCTCAAAATAGACCTGATTTTTGAGGCGATCATTCCCACCAGCTTAACAGCAGAGATGCACCGCGGTACAAACTGAGGTCAAGATTTAGCAATTTAAGTCTGTCTGGCCTAATTCACTTAAAATTTCTAAAAACAAGCAGATTCTGCCACCTGAATGAAAATTGAGGCTGCAAGAGAAAGCCAGGCAAAGATTTTTTTCGGGGAGAAAACAACCGCTTTAAGAGGAATATTTTGCAAGCAGGGTTGATACAGTGTGGTAAGACATTTTTCAATTAACATCAATAAAAGGTTACTTTAGGTTTTACATACAGATGATAGTCAATCTTGCAAAATACATGAAACCACATTTACGCACATACAATTTCCATTGTACTGAGATCAAGCAGCACCTGAACAGTGAGTAAAACTACAATGACAATTCATACTTAGTTCAAAAAAACAAAAAAGGAGCACTGCCTTTCCAATAGCCTAATAATGTGGAATGTCTGATGTCTGAACAAATCTATGACATGATAATTTAAGGGGTCCCTTAAAACTTTGAAACTTAATTTGTGAACATGATCAAGGAGCATTACACCAAGATGTCAGTGTCACAATACAGCCTGCCTCCTTTCTGTATGAGCCCACAGCAGAATTGCAGTTAGTCGACTACAGGATTGTACGTGTGTCTAGAAATTCAAACACAAAACTGTTTTGGGTTGTGAAGCAAATGGAACGCCTTACCATCACAGTGTTTGGTGGAAATCAACTGCCAGTTTAATTACCATACAATAAAACCTGTAAATATCATGAGGAATCACAAATAAGAAAGTAACAAAAAAAATGGGGGTGTGAAAAATGCACAACAAACTAGCTGGGACAAAGGGATTTGGAAGGACGATTAGAATTCACAACACCCCCCTCCCCTCCAGACCATACACACAATCTTTCACACTTGCTCACTCACTACATACATACACACAAAGCCAACAAAAACAACAGCAACGTGGACTCACTAATCAATACAACATGTTTCCACAAAGTGACTGAATCTGCTAACTGAAAATTACCCTGTCACCTCACAGTGAACTGAGAGGGGTAAACTAGTTGGTCAGGAGCAATTCAGGCTGCTTGTCATACAGAAGTGGGAGGAGCTGATGGAGTGGAGGGGGATGTATATAAGCTGTCTGTGTTTAAGATAAGAGTGTAGGTGGATTAACAGTGCAATTCCATTAGTTTTCCCCATCTCCGGTCTCTCCCTCATCTGCCTGGTTTTCTGATGTCCACAGCTGGGAACAGAGAAAGATAAACGTTATGATTTGCTGTGAACAAAAACATCAGGATCAGTCAGAAGCAAGCAGCATGGGGACTTAAAACTCACAGTCAGGTTGTCCCTTAGTAGTTGCATGATCAGGGTGCTGTCTTTGTAAGAATCCTCGTTCAAAGTGTCAAGTTCAGCGATGGCTTCATCAAATGCCTGAAATACAAAGATTAACTGTGTTATTTAAATTTGAATAATCTAGCAGCAGCCTCTAAACACTGTTTGGCAGTGACTAAGAAAAACAGAAAATTAATTTGAACTAGTCAGCACTAAAAAAATAAATGCTCAAAATTCCCTTACAATGTACGCAAGTAATTAAATGTACCCAAGGTTTACAGCTATTTGTGATGTTTAAAAAATACGATTAGTCTGTAAAAATATTTCAAAACAATGCCTCAAAGCGTCAGTTCATACCGTCTTAGCCAGGCTGCAGGCCTTGTCCGGGTTGTTGAGGATTTCATAGTAGAAGACTGAGAAGTTGAGGGCCAGGCCAAGCCGGATTGGGTGTGTTGGCTGCATCTCCCCCTTGCTAATGTCAAATGCTTGCTGGTACGCCTGCTGGGAGTTCTCCACTGTATCTTTAGGCAGAAAAAGAATAACAAAAAAGGTTACATCACTATTTACAATACATTTTTAAGTAGTATTAGTTGATTTTTTGATCACTTGGGGGCAGCAGAACAAGCAAACAACAATGAGAGTGTACTGTCACCTTACAATTGAAATGGCAAACATGCTGGCAAATAATTGCCTATTGAGCAGACACGGGGGAACACTAGCATTAATTTGGAGTCATGTTTGTGTCCGCCTGGCAAATGTAAGTCCAATATTCACTCTCTTTGTAGCTCTGTTTTAGTCTCCACCAAGTCCTTAAGGAAATTTCTGGCTCTTTAGGTTCTAAATGCTCTGCTGTGTTCCCGTGCTAACATAAGCCTACTTGGTTTGTCTGCAGTTTGGTTCAGGGCAGATAACCCTGCTGCACAAAGTTGGTGAGAGTGAACCAAAATAAATAATTGGGCGGTCCGTAAAAACCAAACAATTTACAACTGTCCAAAGCGATAAAGCTGTGTAGGCTTGTCACTATGTGCAGTGCTTTTGCATTACACAGTTACTAATATGCAGCTTTAAAGCATATTATGTGCCAGCAAAAAATTATAATGTACATGTCCCCACTTACCCTTCTTAGCATCCCCAGATGCGACCTCAGAGAGGTATCTATAATAGTCGCCTTTCATTTTCAGATAGAACACCTTGCTTTCAGCAGCTGATGCGTTGGCAATGAGGAAGTTGTCCAGTAGCCCCTGAAAATAATTTGAGTTTTTTAGTTTTGTGATAATCAACCAAGTCTTCATAAGTGAATGAATTAAGACTGTTTTTAAAAACCAAAAGGACCCTTACGAGCACATCATGGCAGATTTCCTGCAGCTCAGTCTCAATCTTCTCCCGGTATTCACGTGCCATCTGCTGTTTTTTATCATTTCCCTCAGTCTTCTGCTCGATGCTGGAGATAACACGCCAGGATGAGCGGCGTGCTCCTACCACATTCTTGTAGGCAACAGAGAGAAGGTTGCGTTCCTCATTTGACAGCTCCGCACCCTGCTCAGTCACCAACTTCATGGCTGCAGCCATGTCATCATAGCGCTCAGCCTGCTCAGCAAGCTTGGCCTTCTGTACCAGGTCGTTCTTATCCATTTTCTAGACTGAGAAAAAGAAAATACAGTATTAGAAGTTGGTATGTATAGTTAAGCAAAAAACAAAGAATGATGTTTCACAATAGTCCTCACATTGTCCATTCCCCAGACATTACTGTGTAGTCTGAACTGATTTTATTTTGCTTTGCCAGTCTTTCAAGCAAGGAAACCACTGGATTCATTGGAAAGTGAGGATAAGCATTGTGAACCGGGCCCCTTGGCAAGTGGGTCAACCATATATATCACTAGCTAAGGTTAGCTGCTAGCTAGTTAATAGCGTTCTCCAATCCTGTCTCGTGCTTAGCGTTGTTAAGCAAATTGTGTATGAATGACAATGAATCCATTTCGCCAATAGTCTTAACAACTACCATAACGTAAAATTTAATATGCCCAGCGGTTTTATTGGCTTGTTTAACGTTGTTTCAAACGGCACTTGCTACACCAGTCGAAGCCTTCCCGGGTCAGGTTTTAATGCCCTGCCCTTATGTTGCTAACAACGCTAGCGGGATGATACATTTCGGTAACCGATGTTAACGTTAGTTAAATGCGACCGATCGGACTCATCATTTGTTTTGTTCTTATTCACGTTGGCGACCTAACTGGATTAGATAACGACACTGCTGCTAATCTGTCGTATTCATGATAATGCAAAGCGAACAGTTAAGTTAGTTAGCTGGCTAGCGTCGCCTAATGTATCGTTCTGCTATCTAACGGTAACGTTTTTAAGCTAGGCCAGCAAAAGCAACGACTGACTTTCGTTTAAAAACCACGGTTAGGGTGTTGGCAGTCAACATTTGTCATTTTATATAATCAACAGAAAACAAAATAATGTGCCACGAGGTAATATTTGTCGCGTTTAATTCATTTTCAACAGCTGTACCACGGCCCGCCCAGGCTGACGAGCCTGTCAGAACAAAGTGTCATGGAATCCGACCGTCGGGTTGCTCGCTGGCTAGCAGCTAATGCTAAACGACTAGCCTTTCACAAACCCAGCTAGCCTGCTCCGCTAGCATGATGGCTTCTCAACAGGATTCAACCGGACACGGTGAAACAGCCATTCTTCCATTGACCTACGAATGAAGATCTAGCACTATAGTGCGCTAGTCATAGATGTGAGGTTATTACACTTACAATTTTGGCGTATTGTAATCCTGCTTTTTTTTTTTTTTTCTCTCTCTCTCTCTCTCTCTGGACGATTCAGCCTCCGTCTCGCTCGGCGTATCGTTCAGGGCAGTACCACTTCCGCTACACTGCTACTTCTGTTTCCTCTTTCTTTTTTTTTTTTTTTTTTTCACCACACATCTGCCTTACGTAATGCAACCGCTGCTCATGTGCCAAATGTGACCATTAATATAGCCAAACTTAAAATATAGTGCCTTCAAAAACACGCTTTTCATAGCCTCGTGGGTTTTAAAAGGAACATACCACCAGGTTCACAATAGGCCGGTGTATTCGGATTAATGTGGTTACACGAGGATTTTTTTTATTCAAAATTAATTAAAGCCAGGGATGTATATTAACGTAGCTGCTGATTTTTGTCTGGCACTTCAACCAGTTTTAGTTTACTCAGACGAAATTAACATTATCCAGACGTTTATAAAACACTGGCCACATCAGCAGCGAACACTTGTAGCGTTTCTGCTTTTACATTAGAGCCGACTGCGCCATTTAAACACGTTACATAACTACACGCACAACTGTGGGCAGGAAATTGGGAGACTGATAATGGTCACAATTCTATGAATACATCTCATGTGACACATTATATGTGTAGGAAAGGTCCTTTTATTGCTTTCCATCTTGCACAGCAAGGTCAAAGGTCAAGGTCAGTGGCAGGGTGGCACCTCTGGAGCTAGAAGGGTGTCAGTGTTTTGACACTGCTAAAGGACAACTGCTAAAGGACACTTTAGCAGTTGAGATGTTTGTCAGTGCAAGGGCTTGAAGCTGAGGACTGGTTTCTGTGATCAATAAATCTACTTGTAGCACAACAAACAGTACAGTAAAATATCTTTACGACAACATTTCCGTAGTCTCCCATGTTTCATCTTTGCCTGAGTGCATATGACAATAGTGCTGCAACTAACAATCACTTTCATTATCGTTTACTCTGTCAATTTTGGGGGGAATGGAATGTTTAGTTTATAAAATGTTAGAAAGAAAGTGAAACATTTCCAGAGCCCAAAGAGACATCTTCAAGCTGCTTGTTTTGTTTGACCAGTCAAAAGACATTCATTTTGCAATAAATAAATAAAAAACAGAAATAAGCGGGGACCACAGATGTTTGACATTTTTGCACAATAAAGGACTTCAAAATTGTTATTTCTTTGTCAATCCACTAACTGAGTAGTCAACTAATCATTTCAGGTCTCTTTGGCAATGTTTTAAAATTTCAGAGTTGGATGACCATAGGTGACTGTATGCAGAGTAGTTGTGATCATTGTAGTTGTGAACCTTGTAGATTTTCCAGGTGCAATGTTTGAATACCTCACATATAATGTTAATGCCTGTTAGAGAAAATAGGTAGCTGTACTCATTTAAGAGACAAGAAACAGAAACAAAAGTTACTGATGAAGACTTTTTGTAACTGTCCAGTTGCTTTAATGCAGAAATGTTAATCATAATTCATAAAAGCTACACATGCCCTCAAAGTAAGCTACCAGAACTCACCAAACTGATTCAGAAACAAACAGATAAAAAATATTCCATCACCCTCAAAGGTGGCTGTTCCTTCAGAAATAGTCACTTCTAATAGGGGAACGGCCCTCTCCTAAAGAGACAGAGTGCATTAACAGCTGTTTTTAAGTTGGTATTTGAACTGAAGTATTATATTGAAAAAGGGACATATTCAAAATAGTTTTCTCTTTCCAGTTCGGTACTTGCTTTTAATTATCACTTCATCAACAGACACTTTTTGCTGTACAAAAGAAAATATAGTAAATAGTCTTTAGAATCATAATCACAGAGAGCAACAGAAGTGCAGCATGTATTGAGTTAAAGTTAGCTTCCTTTTCTTACCCAGCAGTGTGCTGGCAGCTTAATAAAAACAGAATGGAAAGTTTTCCTGCTCACATGTACCTCAGATCCTAGCCTAGCAGAGAGCACTCTCTTCTCTCACCAGCAACTAAGACACAATGATGCAATTAAGGACTTTAATTTTCACATCCGTGATGCTCCCGTGGATACTGTCTTCTGCAGCAAAATATGAATACATGGAAGTAAGAAATATCTTTTGGGGTTTATACAATGTGTAAATGAGCATGTGGGGAAAATGATTAATAATCTTCAGTTGGGAGGGAAAGTATAGGTATTATGAAGATATCTTCTTTTTTTGTTACAGAATTACATTGTAAACATTACAGACTATGATATCCTCCGAGACTCAGACGCTGCAGTAGCTCCAAAAGCCGATGGTAAGCTTTGTTTAAACAGATAAATCATTTTCATGCAACACTTTGCTGAGGCATTCTTCCACATTTTTGTGAATGTATCTAAATCCCATATTATGTAACAATGAGGCTGATCAAGTGTCCTCATCTAAGCCGCGTGTAGTGCATTTTAAGATGCACAGTCATGTGACTGAAACAATTAGTCAACTTATTCAAAAAATAAATAAGAAAGATACTGTAAAAACAAGGTGATGAAACAACACTGGGATCTTTTCAGAGCTGCCGACATGTCTGCTGTGTGTTTGCCTGAGTGGATCTGTTTATTGTGAGGAGGTGTCCCCTGATATGTCAGCCATTCCAGCACTGCCAAAGGAAACAGCGTATCTCTATGCACGTTATAACAAAATCACAAAAATAAGCAACAAAGACTTTGCAGACACGGGTAAATAAAAGTCAACATAATGTCAAAGTTAATAACTAATTCACCTCGTCAGTGAATGCCACCTTTCAAGCTCTCTCCCCATTTTTAATCTCCAGCCACATTGAAAAGAATTGACCTATCTGGGAATCTCATCACTGAGATAGACGATGGAGCTTTTTCAAAACTTCCCAACCTCGAGGAGCTCACTCTTGCAGAAAACAGACTGACCAAACTTCCAACGTTGCCCACCAAGCTAGTATCATTCAATGCCAATTTCAACAGGCTTACAAACCAGGGTGTAAAGGCAACTGCTTTTAAAGTAAGTTAGCATGTGTGCCCATTGATCGCATGTTCAAATTATGCAGACTTTATTAGATGTCTTATACAGGAAGATTGCCAAACCAAAATTGTGGTGTTTTGTTATTGCAGAAACTCACAAGGCTGGCATATCTTTACCTTGGAAACAATGAAATGATGACAGTGCCCCAACTTCCAGAGTCGCTTCATGTTGTGCACCTGCATGTAAGTTCATCTGTTATTCACTGCAATCACAGCAATTAATCAGAGACACTTTGTAGAAGCAATTACATTTTTTTCTGCCTCCGGAGCCAGTAGTAGCTACATGATGTTCCAATTTTGTGTCCTTGGATTGTGTCTGTTCTGCAGAACAACAGGATCTCAACAATAACAGATGAGACGTTCTGCAAAGGGAACACCAGTCACTACATCCGGACCAACATGGACGAGGTGAGATTGGATGGGAACCCCCTCAAGCTGTCAATGCACCCCGACAGCTTCATCTGTCTGCAGTCTCTCCCTGTTGGATGGTACAACTGACATAATGAAAGCATGCTATTTAGACAGAGGTAGACCTCGCAGGAACGTTCTGTGTAAGATGAAGGATGCCGATACAAAGATAGTAAAAAATACCATTTGTAAAATACAGTTTTTTATCTACTCAAATCTACCATACAGTTAAAGATTTATTAACATCTTTTTTTATTAGACAGAAATCATGTAATTGCAGGACAGCATGATTTAAACAAGAGGAAGAGGGTTTTTTTTGCTTCTGCCAGTATTAAATGCACAATCATCAGCAATGTCTCTAAATACAAAGATTTTCACTTTTGCTACAATTTGGCAGACTGTTTTGTCTTGATAGCTGCTATGCAATGTTTTATACACAACACATCACATAGACTTGTTGTTAAATCAAGGAACCATTGTTGAGATTATTACATCTCACACCAGTGGTATTATTACTGCTAATGTTTCTTAAACTGAAGATCATTTTAATAATAAAACCTGCATATTGGAAGTGATTTCTCCATCAGCCTTTTCCCTCTTGGTTCCTTAATAACGTTCATAAATGTGAAACAGTTGTTGCGACCCAGGAACTTGCTATGAAGTCCATTTCAGCCTGAGTCCATGAATGTGTCCTTAAAACGATACATGTGAAATCCACATTAGATCCGACCATTGTTCACTTGGCTGCAGGCTCATTAATGACTATCAAACCATCTGCTATTTTCTGCTGGTACTCCCGTTCTGATTGTTTTCTTCGGTAGACATCATCTGGAGAGACAAAAACAGAATTAGGAGACTGAAATGAGACAGGCGGTTTCGATGCAGTTAAAGCTGCTATGACAAACCCAAATGTCTGCCGTGAAAAAAGGTCTATACCAGGACAAGCAGATGGAATGTGCTATGATAAAAAAATTAATCATTTCCACTTGTTCTTTTCCTACTGTGACATATCAAATTTCCTTCCGTGAATAAGTCCTACAAGTTATCCTGCAGAATCTTTGCAAATCTGGAAAAACTAAAGAGTTGGCTACTACAACATACTGTATATGTAATAAGAAAACAAGATGAGAAATTAAACTGGGAATGGGAGTCTGTTCTTTGTAGAGGAAAACATGTTTTCTGTATCCCTAAATGGCCTCAGAATACAACAGGATATAATATGCAGGGCAGCTTTTTTTCTTCTTTTCTTAAAAACACACTGAGGCTTTTTAGTTTTCCTGAAATGGCACATTTGCACACATCTGGAAGAGATGTGGGTTCGGTGAGAGTAGAAACACATTTTTCTTTTTAAATCCTTTAAATGCGCCAGCAGCATATCCACTCTCCACAGATCTACCTACACACATATCAATGCAATATCAACAATATGATATACACTGGTGTAAAGTACATTTACTCAAGTGCTGTCCTAAAGTACTAAGTTTGAGGTATTTATACTTTTGAGTTTTAACTTTTATTTTGGTTGTCATATTATCCATGTGCACAGTAGGCTGCCTTTACTTAATTTTAAAGTCCGCTACATGGTTTGATGATATACATTCCCACTCACAGATTGTTTATGTGGTTATGGTGTCATCACAAATATTATCACTTAACCGCCACTGAGGTCAAATAAGGCAATGAGTTCCTCCAGCAGTCTGACTCTTCGATCTGTACTATTTAAAAATACAGATTTTTCCCCTCTTTCTCTCACTTTTTCCATATTTCCTAAGGAGGGGAGAGAGGCTGCAGTGCAGGAAAGTTTGATGACATATTTGGAAGGTCAACGAGGGTGCTGTGTCCCAAATAAGCACCACAACAGCGGGCCCACTGTAACATCGAGAAGGCTTGGGGCTAACAGGCTAACACATGTACCCATCATGCTAACGGCAGCTAACAGCTACATGCCAAGTGAAACCAAGGCTTCGCCATCGAAAATAAACGCAGTTTGTCATTTTACACTCACAAAAAGTCTCTTTTCCTATCCTCACGTTGATCATGATCCACTCCATGACGCCTCCGATGCAGAAAAAGACGGGGAGGAACCTGTACGTCCCAAAACGGCGTTTGCCCGGGACAAGGTTCAGAAAATAGCTTACGTTTTTACTCCTGTGAAACATAACAGACGTATATAAGTCGTGTCTCAATAAACAGTCTACAAAGCCGTGGGGGGGGGGGGACTCTGGCGTTACAGCGCAGACATGGACCTTTCACGTGTCCTTTACAAACGTTTTGAGGGCAACGGATGTGAGCGTGTGCACTCGTTTTGGCACCGGGCGCAAAGCGCACGAGCGGAGTTGTCTCGAATCTAGAGAAGAACCAATGGCAGCGCGACGTTGGGATGTGAAACGAACGCACGCAAGAAGAGCAACATCCGGTTGTGTTATGCTAATTCAAGTTATGAAAACAAAACCATCAAACTGCTACACACCGTGCTTCGAATGCAAAAGCAAAACAGGGCTTTAAACGACACATAGCGTTAATAGGTTTGTTGTGGCATTTTCTCTGAAATAATAGCATTTTAAAAGCGAGAATGTTTTTTGCATGGGCTATTTCTATAGATACAGAGTTTTAATTGAAAGGTTTCCTGGAGACATTCTGCCCATTTCACAGGCAACGTAACAGAAAGGTGTGTTTAAATGAGACATTCGTTGTGGTCACAGTGGTATGTTATGTATTCCTTTAAAATTCTTTGAATAACTGACCACTGGTTCAGTGCGGATATTGAAAAATACAGAACTTTATGGTCAGTGTTGAATCTCTTTTACTTTTGGACAGACATTAGCTGTTGTGTATTTGCCGTGCAGAAAATAATTGGGCAATGCCACTTCTGTGTAATTATGGGGTTCAGTAGATTATTGATTTAATTATTAATAACCAGTATTGTTTGAAAACGTTTGTTCTGTGACGGTCTGCCTATCAGTGGGCATTGATGCAACGTTAAATCAATATATTGATTTAGAACCACTGAGAGACTATTTTCGCCTTCAAGATATGGTCGCACTCAGAGCATATGCAAAATTTAAGTTTAGACAGGAATCCTCATATATTGCAGTGAGTAGCCCAGCATCCACTGCTGTGATTGCATTATGATGAATCCATTACTTCACCTGTGTCTTTTATGAAGGAAGACATTTTATTCTGCATCCATAGTGATCTTAAAGGTTGGTGGGGATTGTCTTTTTTGTTTTGAACTTCATATCCTTATTCTAGGATGTCCCATCTCTTGGTGTCTCTGTGGCAAAAACAGCATGACTCATCAAGCTTCTGTGTGGAACAGCAAAATTGTTTAGCATGTAGACATGCAAATTATTTTTATGTGACTGGAGAGAAACATCAGTGACCCACAAGACGGATAAACAGGAACTCAAGTGTAACATCCGGGTGTGCTCTCACAGACTTGTAAGTTAACACTATGTATTAATTTCAGCTTCTCACACGGGCTAAGTTGTACGCTTTAAAACCACACGAGTGTATTCATATAATCTCCGCAGTATCTTTCATAAAACTGATTTGAGGTTTTCCCACCCATTTCTGACTTGGCCAAAAGCAATTACCATTTTAAACCAACATCACCGTGGTATTTATACATAAGATGAAACCTCATGAAATCTTTATATTTCAAAAACAAAAATTGCATGTCTTAAAAAAACTTTAGATTGTGTAGTATCATGAATACATACAAATAAACATATAGCCTGGTGTGTTTGTCAAATCGATTAATTGATGGATGTTTCCACGTGTTTCTGGTCTTCTAGTGCCTTTTCTATTGGGATTCAATAAATTATCTATAAAGTAGGTCACTGGAGAGAAATCAAATGATGCCGCAGGGCTGCACTGGCATACAAAATACAAATAAAAAAAAAAAGGTTTATGTGACACTTATGACTTATTTTAAAACAACAAATTATGAGAACTGCAATTACAAAATCATTTTGTTCGTAGCATTTAATTTAAGTTTTCTGAGGGGGAAAATGTTATTGAGCTGCTATCTTTAGTTGGTGCTTTGCAACAGAGAAAAAGTGAAAGCCCAAGTAGCAGCTCTCCATTTGTATCACCATTATGAATGTAACAATTCCACATTGCTCAAATGCTGATTAAAAGGTTAATAGCACAAATTATCACGTGTGATATATCATAAGTAGCCCCAGTTTCCCTGCCCCAAAGCTTTAAAAAAAAAAAATAAATAAAAAAGAGAAAAGTTGTTCATACATGCTTGTAAGGAGCTTTTAGGTGGGTGGGTGTTAGTAAGTAAAACTTTATTTATTTTGCACCTTTTTTAACTTCGGTTACAAAGTGCTTTACATTACATCAGAATACATAATAAACATCAACACAAACATAAATTAGTGTTAGTGGGTGAATGAATAGCTGACATACAGTAGGAGCTGTAGTGACAAATATCAGGTTATGGTAAAAAGCTCCACCATAAAGCAAAATTAGTGACTGAGAAATTTACAAATGGGTTTATTTTAGCGGGAATGACCAAACATCACTGTTGATATGAGCTCTAAAGTGTAACAGTATGAAACAATACTGCAAAGAGCACACAGCAAATACATATACACACACACACAAGACACTCAGACACATGCAACATTGACTAGAGTCTTAAGAAATAGAACCGTACAAGGATATAATAGAGCTATGAGACTAATTTTAAGATATACTGTAAACTCACCAGAAAGAAATTGGGCTAAAGGTAATCAAGATGTATTATTATTATTATAAAAAAAGGTACACTTTCAAGAACTTGAGATCCAAAAAAGTCCTTTGTTACCGGCTCTAGTTCAGAACTTAACCAAGACAGCTTGTGTATGGGGTAACCTCTTTCAATCTCCTCTTTTTCCCTCAAACTGTAACCTAAATTAACATTATTGCATGATGTAGATTTGATACTGTATGTACTGTGTGCTATAGGGGGTTTTATGCTTCATAAGAAATGCTGTTTTGTAGAGCTTAACTCCAATGAAATATTCATTTCTCAAGAAATGTCAAAAATGAAGTGGTAGCACAGATAGTGTTATTCTAACACTCTTGCACGCAAACAGGTGAATAAATAAAGAATATGCACGGTCATTGTTTTTATGGCATCTATCTGCACATTGAGCCTCGTATACTCTACCACACTGATCAAAATAAGAGAACAAAATCATTATTACCGATACATTATTGAAACATAGATTTTTTTTAATGATGATTTGTGCAATATGAAGACATATCTATCATTTATGTCACCCACAACACCTGTGCTGCGACTCAGTCTTCAACTTTGTGAGCCGGTCTACAGAAAGTCCAGTGATGCTCCACCGTGTTCTCGTTTGCACGCTCACTCATGTGATGCACACGTGTGTTGCGGATGGTAAAGCCTTGTTTCATTATATAGTCCATGAGGTGAACCCTTAGGGATACCTCTTGATGGTAGTCACATGGTCCGAAGGTGAACGACACCTGGCAGTCTCTAGTGTCCATCATGTGTTTGTTCCACTTGGTGAAGTTGTTAGAAATACCTTCCAGCAGGCCATGAACCTTTGTAGTTATGGTTAGCTGCGTGATGATGACAGCGACTGGGTTTGAATATTTTGACAGTTTCCGAGTGCTAGAGAGCTCCACAACCTGCTCAAAGATGTCAGGAGGGTACAGTGGCTTGGGATCGCTAAGGCACTGGATCAGAGGTTCGATCTGGTAAAAGTCTGCCTCTTTCCTTAGGAGGTCCGTCTCCGTGAAGTCCACAGGGAGTGTAAGCTCAGACGTCCGCAGGAAGTTCAGGATGTAACGGAAAAGTGTTCCATCGCGATCGATGAAATAATTCCCCTGGGAATCGCGAGTTGTGGGAAAATCTCCCCGGAACATGGCGCCAAGCATGGAGTCTGGATAGCGCTGCAGGGTGGATAAACTGGTGGTGTACATGTGGCCTCCCACATTCAAGGTAACAGGAGAAGTCATCTAGGGCAAAAAGGAACAGAGAAGAGGATAAGAATCACATGTTTTTGTGAAACAAGTTAGCACTTGCATCCTGCAGTTGCAGGTGATAGCATGAATGACTAGTGTCAATTTCAGCTGCCAATCTATTAGACACACTTAGCTAAAACAAATGGAGTCTAATACAACAGCCCTTCAATAAATCCTGTAGTTTGTGGTGCTGTTGAATTGTATTGCATTATACTGAAAAGTATTAGTTATAAGTTTGGCCAACTGATTAATACTGATATGGTAGACTAAATGTTTAAAACACCTCTCAACTCTCAGTATATACAATAAAATTCAATAGAATCACAGCCTCCAAAATTATCAAAAAGTTTAATCAAGCCCCTCTCTAAAACAGTTACCGGAAACTACAGGGATGCTGTATTCGACTGCATTAGTTTAGATGCTAGAAGCAAACTAACCTGGAGAGAATTTAACATTAAAATGAGCCAACATTTCTTTATCAGAAACAAACATCTCACATTTGTCTTATTCTCTGACTTCTATGCATCTCTTACCCTATGGCCCCAGTCTCCATTATCCATTTGTAGAAAAAAACCCACTTGGTCAGAACCAAAATAGACAGGGAACAGATACGGATTTTTCTCTTACTTCAAATTCACCTGTGAAAAAACAGTCACGTTAACATGATCTGTAACAAAGCTATGCAGAATATGAGGGACACAATCATGTAGAAGTCAAATCACAAAGTACACCTCTGTGTGTTTGTGTTGGATCACATAACTAATGTTCTACCGGGGAGCCTGTTTACTTAGAAGGCAACGTTCACTTTGTGGATTAGAAGAGCAAACTGTATTGGAGCATTTGTGAGCTGTTACGGGATGGCCAAGTCAACGCCTCGAACTCATTGGTCCTCAAACCATTCCTGCAACATGTTTGCAGTATGTCGGCTAGCTCACACAGTTAATATTAGCTAGTAGAGCGTAATAATGCTCCATTCATTTAGAAGCTGTTCAGGAACTTTTGATCATATGACATTATCGTCATAAGCAGATGGATTTAAAACTTTGAAGCCGACGTGGTCATGAAGTGATTCAAGTGATCTGCATTCCCATGACCGTCTGCTGATGAAGATAATGCGATATGATAAGAAAGCTCCACAACAGCTACTAAATTTCATAGCTTGGTCAAGTGTAGTTTCCAAGCTCAGGGATGAACTTGGAGTCTCACTCGTCTGTAACCACGCATATTAGTCAGGCGAGGAGGTGATTCATCGATGCCACTGAATTAAAGGTGAAACATACCGCTAATGTTGGTTCACGAACATAAACCCATTCATTTACACTTTACGCTGCAAGTTATCCAGTTGTAGTGCGACCGAACTGCCTGATGAAGTGGTGAATACTAGTGAAGCCAGCCAATGTTTGTTTGATAGCTAGTGTTAAAAGTACCGTTAACGTTAGCCACCCGACCTCAGCGCATTTCACTGCCCCCCTGCTATGAAAATGAAGCAGGCGGGATAACGAGCTGCTACCGCAAGCAAGTCAAATGCATGTTTATAGATCAGCTGTGTTAAATTGTAAATCCAGGTTAACTGCACCGAGGTATGTCGCGTTAAAATACACGGCGCGAGCGAGACACTGGAAATGTAGCCTGCTGGCTAAGTGCTCGTTGCTAAGCTAGCGAGCTAACAAAGCTAGCAGTCCACGAGACATTGCCGTTAGCTGCTATTACTACCGAGGAAACGCCGGGTGGGATCTTAATTAAAATGCCTATAAGTAACATAAACATTAAAGCAAAACCTTACCAGCTCGCTTTCTTGCCTACTTGTCTGTCTTTTCCCCCCCCCCAAAAAAACACCCAGCGGCCTACGGTTGGCAGGTAACAGTTAGGCAACCAGATAGCCGCTGATGTTCGCCGCTGGTCGCACCGGGCAGCTGTGCTCTTCGGCTCCAGGCTGCAGCAACACTGCGCACACAAGGAGGGGAGGAGGAGGAGCAGGAGGTGCTGCTGCAACCCGCAGGCACCTCTGTCTGAATGCATTCACACGTCTGAGCACAGTCACATACAAAGCTAAATGCGTGGGACGTTTATTGGCATGATCCAGTTTACACTTACAAATCAAATGCGATTGATTTGATCGTCTAAGAAGAGCTGGGACACAATTCTCTTAATGCACACTGATCTTGGGCATCTGTCTGTACACCGATCAGCCATAACATGAAGACAGCGTGGGCACCCTGAGGGGTCTGCGGCTACGCAGCCCCAGTTGCAACAAACTGTGTTCTGTGTGTTCTGACACCTTTCTGCCAGAACCAGCATTTACTTTTTCAGCAGTTTGAGCTACAGCAGCTCTTCTGTTGTTTCGGACCACACAGGCCAGCCTTCGCTCCCCACGCTCATCAATGAGCAGTGACCATGACCCTGTCGCTGGTTTTCCTTCCTTGGACCACTTTCTTTTGGTAGGTACTGACCACTGCAGACCGGGAACACCCCACAAGAGCTGCAGAGGATGCGCTGACCCAGGTGTCTAGCCGTCACAGTTTGGTTCCTTGTCAAAGTCGCTCACATCCTGACGCTTGCCAATTTTTCCTGCTTCCACACATCAACTAGGAGGAGAAAATGTTCACTTGCTACCTAATATATCCGCCCCACTGACAGGTGACATTGTAACGAGGTAATCGATGTCCTTCACGTCACCTGTCAGTGGTCATAACGTTATGGCTGATCGGTGTATATGCATGTCACGTACAAGGAACACGTGAAGCACTGCAGTGGAAAGAAATGATTAAAAGTCTTTGGTTCAGGAAGATTTCTTTGTGCCGCCCCTGGCATCTTGCTGCAAGATGATGAACTCCAGGATGAGTTTGGCTGTCCGACAAGGCCTCTCCATCACCACAGAGTGCCCACAGTTCTCCAGCAGGTCCACTCTGCACCCAGGCAACACCTCTGCAATGACTGTAGCTCCAGAGACATCCACCACCTGGGCAAATATGGGACAGTTACTCTGTATGTAGATATGTGATTAAAGTTTCTCTATTCAGACCTGAGCAGAAAACTGAGCCACCACCCTCAGGTTACAAGCCTACACAGCCTCATAAATTTTAGGATTAGTTTAGAAGCAAAAGCTGCCAGGTAATCACTTCTAGGCTCTGCTGAGTCATACCTGGTCTTGTTTGCCCCATATCACTTGTAAAGGTGCAGTGATCCGATGTAAGTGCTCCTGTAAGGCATATCTTGATTTCTCACCAACAATCTCCATGAATACTAATTGGAGAAAAAAAAGAAACAAAATTAGTAGCAGGTCACATGCACTATACGCTTGCATGGGACATTTTCAGATCAAAGTGAGCCAACCTTCTTGGTAAAATGTGTTGTGAGGCTGTCGGACATCTACCAATCCTTGAAGAATCTAAACAATGAAAACATGTTTAAACATCCACAACACGTAGCTGCTTTTGAAAAATGTAGTGAGGTGAATAGCATTCTCTAACTATTTCTGTGATTGTCATCCACTGTGAGGTCACACAAAGTGAAATCCAGAATGCTTTTATTTTCAAGTGTGTCACCTGACCTGCTGAGGGATTTTAAAGCGAACGTGAGAACAAAGTTTGAACATGTCCTCCATCTCCTCGGGTGTAGTAGGAATCAGCGGGATGTTTAATGTGTAATTGCTGTGCTCCAGGTCCTGCAGATGATTGTCAAATTTGGTCTCACATGGGTGTCTTATACCTGCAGCATCAAATTTATGTTTTCTGGTTAGGAACTGATGATGCACACATTTTCTTGGGAATGATAAATACAGCAGAATTGCAAGCTACAAAGGAAAGGTGAAATACATAATAAGGGTGCGTGTGTGTGTGTGTTATGATCATCTCATGTCAAGATAAACTGGTAATGAAATGAAACGTCAGATGATTGTAGACATGAAATTAATCTATGCTCGGTATGAATTAATTTGTTCTGTCTTTTATAAAGACAATGATTTGTATCATTAGAAAAGTTTTGTTAAAACATTACCTCTTATAAGGTGAATTTGTGTTTGTCAAATAACTGTAATGTTACCTTTTTTATTCTGAGTATGAAGGAGTTAAAAATACTGGAAAACATGTTTTTGCAGGTTTTTATCGGCATTTCAGCACAGTCTTTCTTTCCTAACACAACAGTAAAGAATATCTAGCTATTTTCTTTACCTGATAGAAAAACAAATGATTAATTATGTTAAGTTACTTAAAGTCTTAAGCCGAGAAAGACAGCTATTTTCAAATCTGGCAATAAAAAAGAAAAGAAAAAAGCAGCTAATGGAAGTAATGGACATCATGTCTGGGGACCCTACTCTCTTCCTATTGGCTCACAGACCTGGGGTCCCTAGACGGGAGGTCCGCAGTTCTCCACTCCACACCCCCAGTTTGTAAGGAAGGTTTTTTGTTAAAGATTTTGAGGCTCCAAGCCCAGACTGACATGACCCAGATGATGCCATTATGACATCATCAGGGTTATTTTCATAAACTTTGAAAAGCTCCCTGCAGAGCCACAGAAGACATGAAAGTACCTCTATAAAGTGAAAATATTGACTGGTTTCTGCATCTGACAGTTCTTTTGACAAAACCTTCAGATGCTCATGGGTGATATAGTACACACACACACACACACATGCTCAAACACAGACAACGTGACTGACCGTCTGGGCAAATGAGAGTCATGCTGTAGATATCTGAGGGGTAGCAGGCTGCGTAAACCCCGGCTACATTTCCCCCCATGGAGGTTCCAACCAGATGGAAAGGTTTCCTGTTTAAGCGAATGGTCTCCACAAACTAAGAATGAGGGGCAAAAACAGGTTTAAAGTGATTCATTGATTTCTGTACCTGATAAATACACCCACATGTTTCATTGCAGTCTCTTCAGTGTACCTGATGAATCCTTCTGACCTGCCCCTGAATGGAATAATCCTCTGTGTTGGTGCGTGTTGTTCCCTCATGGCCAGGCATGTCCACACACACAATGTGCAGATGTTTAGGTAGATACTAGAGCAGAAAGTACAGCCATACAACCATTAATGTAAGTATGGAAGCCAAGAAAGGCTGTAATACATTTTTTCCCCCCTTATTGCCTGTGCTTCCACATGTATGTCTTCAAAACCCTTATGAACTAAAACTATTTACGCATATGGTAAATTTGGTTAAGAAAATGGCCTTATTTTACATTATCATTTGCCGTCACTAATGAGCGTTAGACCGATGAGTCTATAGCCACAAAGTGTTTAGTGTTGAAGATACCCTGACCTTGACAACAGTGAGCCATGTGTCTTTGTGAGCAGAGAAGCCGTGCAGCATTAAAATGGAAGGTCTCATCCCAGACTTTCCTCTGTAGGTGTAACAGAAGCGATAGCCACCGCAGTCTGCGTTGCGCACCTGCAGACCCAGCGTCCTCCTCCAGTACCTGAAGAGGAGCAGGTACGTCTGAGCTTATACACACAGACATGACCGCACCGGAATTTGGGCCAAGAGATAATGGACTTGAGTGTGCATTTTTATGAGCACGTGTTGTCAACGTTGTCATTTTCTTTTACGTTACTGCTCGGATACATTAAGAGTTTTATGTTGAGGCAAATGTGGCATTCTGGGCTATATAAAAATATCCTTGACGTGCACTTTCACACAATATACTGTATGTTCATGAGGGTCACATGAATAGGCTCACATTTTTTCATGTCAATCTTAATTCAACACACTAATGTCTATAAGTACACTGAAGGAGTTATGGATCCCTGTAATTGTTCCTCCAGTCCATACGGGCTGCAAAGATGTCCCTTCTTCAAGCATTTTCAATGTAAGTGACGGAGGACGAAATCCACAGTCTTACTTGTATGCAAAAATACATTTGCAAGTACGGCTGAAGCAAATGAGGTTTAAGCAATCTAAGTTAGTCAAATCAAGTGGGTATTTTCAGTATGAAATTCCCTCAGAAGGGATGTCTTTGTGGCAAGTATGGCCAGGAGGAAAAATTAAAGCAACAACCAATGCTTTCACTCTACATACAGTATGAGCAGTATTGTTTTTAGACAGCCTGTGCAGCTAAAGTCTGTTCAAATCCCAACCCAAGCTGATATTTAGGTAAAGGTGGATAAAACAAGGCACAGGACATGAAGACTTTTTCTATTTGAAGGCATGGTGTAGTCAGAAAAAACATGGAGTCTTGGATCTGAATATTTATCTCAATCATATAGCTTTCAATGAAGGAAAGGAAAAAGCTGACTGAATTATTTTTTAAACAAAACAAAAGGAAACTGGATACTGAGGAGCATGTTTTGTCATTAGTATTTCTTCTCATTTCTTATCAAATATTTGTGGTAGAATTATTACTTCTGGCTCATTTCTGGCATTCACATCAGGTATTAAGCATATGAAGTCAAAAGCAGGACAACACAATTATTGACCTTACCAATAATACACTTTAATGAGTGCTGAGGGCCAGAGAAGAACGGAAGCGATAAAGGCCAGGATGGGAATAGCCAGTGTTCCCCCCGCAATGATAAACAGGTTCACCACATCTAGATCAGCTGCCATAGCTCACCAAAAAAATAAATAAATACACATAATTACACACACGCAGTATCTCATGAGAAAAACACTCAGGAGAGGGACAAAGTCAGTATGCAGCATTCATACAGTGTTTTGTTGAGGTAATGAATAATAACTCGCCAAAATAACATGTGAAACATCTTGCCATGCCACCTCATGCCCTAACAAAAATGTAAAAACTTACTTTTCAGACGATTTTTTCCCCTCTCTTTGTCCCTTCTGTCACAGGCAGGCACATGTAATCGCTGCTTCCACTGCTGATTAGTTTTACAGCGTAGAGACGCTTTAGTTAATTTGCAGGTATTGTCGATGTGTTGGAAGCATAAACAGTCAGCTTATCTTTATGACATTTGAAATAAACAATAAACTGTCTCTGTGCAGTGCAGTCAGTCCCGGCAGATTATGTATGCTCTGGATAAAGCCATTGATTTATTACTCATCATTGGGGAAAACCGGGCCACAACATTATTTGGTCAATCTTTTAAAGTGAACGTACAGGCCGGACTTTGCCTCTGACTGTCAAAACTCTCAGCAAAAGACTATACACAGCATTCTGTACATCAGCAGGTGCAACAAAGAAACAGTATATGGAAAAACAAAAATAGATTTTGTACAACATTATGGGCTAACCACTGTGAATTAAACAAAATATCAACAACAGCCTTTAATACCATAAGCAGATACAGTAAGGAATTTTTACTGGTGTGTAACAAATGATTATTGGCCAAAGTTGCACTGGAAACAAGGTGCCTCTCTTCAGTCATATACACAACACATAAATAGCCCGCCTGCCCACAAGCAATGATCGAGACATTCATACCCAAGAGCAGGTTTGTGCACAGAACACCTGCCTGAGCATATGTTAAGGGTTCACATTAGTATTAGCATTTACTTGTCTGTATTCAGCATTAATCCCAGGCTGAAGAAGTATTTGTATGTTTGATATAGAGCAAAACAGAGCAAATGTGGTACATTATTGTTTCGACTCTTTTCCTCTCATTTAAGACAGTTTTGTTCTGAATGTTTCAGTAAATGTGTGGTGTATGAAGAATAACTAGGGAGATCATTTTTGGGGAAAACGACATAATGCTGTTACAACGCTGACAAAAGGCCCATGTTTTGTGTATGTGTTTTATTGAGTCACTGGATGTGTTTGTTGTTTGTGTCTCCACTGTTAGTTTGAATACATACAAATGCACCCACATCCCATTTCAAGATCAGGCTTCAGGTCCAAATCTTACCACTGGGTGTCATGATAGAGGCAGACTGGGTGGATCCCAGTTTGCAGTCAGTAGTGAGGATCTGAGGGCGTTTTGCACAGACCACACAGCGTGAGGCTTCATCAGCTGACAGTGAAGTTTTGAGGGATTTGCATACAGACGTCTGATCCAACTGTGGACTACAGATTTTGACCTCTGTCTCAGACACTTTGAGGTTTTCTTGACTCAAGGGAAGAAACAGATCTGATGACCACGTAGAGACTCACCATGAACAAACTGCCCTCTACAGGCAATATGAACTTGATTAGGGTGATTAGGGCGTGTACCTGCCTATTTATTCTACACATTCAGATATTTATGCAAAGAAATATGGATAAGAATACAGATAATAAGTTACTTTTCCTGAGTAGGGAAATGTCTGTATGAAAAAAAAATTGCTAAATGTACAAAGTTTTTTTCATCATGTCAAAGCCCAACAAGAATTATGGACAAGTGAACACATTTGTTTTCTCCATATTTCTCAATTCAAGATCTAAAGTCCCAGAAAGTACACATGATACTGTCTTAGCTTTGAGATTTAGCTGGTAAATACTCTGAGCTCACTGTGTTGTGGTTTGGAGTACTGGTTTTATTACTATAAATATTCATATACGGTGTAAAAAGGACTTCATCACTAGACAGTAGCAATGTTAATTAGAGCTATTTGAGGCCAGAGATTACACAGTAAAAAGTCCATCTAGTGTGAAGCTGACATTCTGCTGCATCTCTGGTCCACTACAGATGACCTACATACAAAGTGGGGCAGAACAAATGGACGCAGTACCTCTTCAGAGAATGCTTGCCATGGGTGGGAATGGGTATATATAGGACGAAGAGGCTGTCCTCAATCTGCTCACATAGCCAGTGAATTCCCCAGGTTGCCTGAGCTAAAGACTCATGTCACGTTAGCCATCCTGGTCGTCACACTTTATCCTGACAGGGATCCTTGAAGCAGCAAAACCTACAGAACAGATATGACAGAGCCAATGTAGCACAACCAAAATGAGGGTGAGATGCGTAATGATGGAACAATTCATCCACACTGGGTTAGTGATTTCCTCTGGAGCTGTTTAGCAACATACTTCGTATCCTGTTGAGAAATATACTTCATCCTCTTCCACAGAACTAGCAGTAGTGTGGTCTGCCTGCCTAAAGGGCGTGCCTTCACAAAGAGCTGCACCCTATAATCTTCCAGCAGATGTTAAGGCCCCCATAGTCAGAAGGTACATTAACTCAGATGATATTATGTCACACCTCCAACCCTTTACAGGGTCACTTAGCATTACACCTCCATAAAGTTGCGGATTAAAAAAAGAAAGGTCAAAATTGAAGCATCAGAGGCAGAGATATCCTGACTTTTATTCCCTAGCATGGGTCATGCTCCAAAATGCCTGAATCCTACATATCCCATAATGCAACTCAGCTGCTATCTTTCATAAGTCAAAAATGTCCACTTTTTTCATACCCATACCTCCAGTTTGTAATGCAGTCTTATTAAATTAGTAGTCCAAGCGGGATTTCTCACTGAAAACAGCTGCGATGTTGTTTAATGGTACCGGTGAGACAATGAAATACTATGGAGTAACAGACTAATGTGTTAAGATTAAGACTCAGAGGCAGGATTTTACAACCCTGGAAAGTTATCACAGCGACAATTATTTTATCTTTTATTGTGAGGACTGTGAGGTAAACCCTGATAACCCTGATGACATCACTGTGACATCATCAGGGGTATGTTTTTTCAAACAGAAGATATTATACAACCTGTATTCACAGGCAGAGAAGCTCTCCTCATGACTAGTAAACTGACCTTTAGGAGTAAAAATTGGTAGAATACCCATTTTACATTTTAAGAGGAGTTATATTGCTAATTATTGAAACTCTGTATACTGAGGTACATAATGCAATGATTTTACAATCCCTTTGAGGATTTACCCTTTATAAAAAATTGGTGGAAAAACAAATAATTGGCACATACTTGATGTGTGCAGGAAGAATAACTTAACAATGATTCAACTCTTTAAAGGCATACAAGAATCAAGTGAAAGTCTTGCTGTATACCAAGAACAGCTGAATCCTATCATGATGACAAGGTTTGTTTAAATGTAGATTTTTTCCAGGAGCAGATGACTGAGCGTGTTTGAATTCTTTGACTCACATGTGGATACTAGCCTGAGCTTCTCTTGCTCCAGAAAGTCCAGAACCATGTGCAAACAGTCCAAGGGTACAGCAACAAGGGCCATTCTGTTATACAGGTCAAACTACAGGTCACTAATAAGTCTTTCCACACAAACACACGTGTTCATTGTACCACTGTGTATACTACTGTGGGTATGCTCAGTCTTTATCCATGGTGCATTGTTAGCCAGCTGATGCCCACTGTGCTCATCTGAGAAAACCTCACTCTTCAAGGAAAACACAATGGGATGGAGATTTGGATGATTCAGAAGAAACATAACCATAAACCTTGGTGGCTACAGTGACTGCCTGGTGACGCAATGACTTTAAGGTGCAATTACAAGGTTAAGATCTTTAATTGAGGTCACTCTTACATTTTAGAGCAGTTACTCAACTTTAAACCAAGGAAACTTTCAAACCTTTCGAACTCTTTACAAAATATACAGATTTTGTGCTTATTTACAGGAAACTGAGCAAACGATAATAAATACAGCATATTAATAAGATATATTTATTGATAAAAGTTGAGACTTTCCACTAAATCATGTAATGCATGCAAATATATAACCATCAGAAAACTCTGAATGAATACCAAATTTACAAGTTCACATTAGTGTTATATCAAAACCTATTTCAAGTACTACACCAGTTTCTTGTGGTGACTACTGGTAAGATGTGATACAATATTACTCAATAGCATGCATTTAGATTATATTGTGTTATGTTATGTAATAATGCCGTTCCTTTGGTAAACAAGTGTTGCACAGTCTATGACTATCAGTGCCCTTATCAATAAAATCTCTTTTGCATCAAACATAACCTGGTCAGTGTTTTCTTTGGCACAATACTGTGCAGTAAAAACTCTTATTCCTTGTTTCATCCTCCTTTGTGACGAAGTAGTTGAACAGGTGATCCTCAGATGACAAATTAATCTGAGTGGCTGATAAAGTAATACGATGTACAGTAGCACCAGGTGCCTAACCCAGGTGCCTAAACAGAAAAAGTAGATTTCAATATTTTAATGATCATAAATACCTTTACTGTCCATGGAAGCAACTACGGTACATCTTAAATGGAAAGCAGAGGCACACCGTCACACAGGGGTTGGGTATTTAATTAACTAGATTCTGTTAATGAAGTAAAACAATCTTGCTGGATTATATATTTAAATTGTGGTTGTATCACTTCAATCGTCATGAATGAAAAACAGCTTATTGCATCAACCCTCTGCACAAATACCTTCCCCAGGTGTGTTGAGAATGTCCTTAAAAGGCCTCTGCACATGTTTACATTGATACTGGTTATAATGAGAATATCTTAGCACTGCCCACCACAACCATCCACTGATATATTGTTATGCATCTGGGGCAGTCATCATGCACTCAATTAGGGGCTGCGTTATTGTGACAACATTTATTATTCCGACAGTTACAGAGATGTGATACATTTAGGGAAGTTCAAACTCCAAAGTGATCGATCTAAAATATCATCATATACGTATATTTAGAATGTATTAAGCGTGTAGAGTATCTTTACATTCATTAATCCTAGAAGTCAAGATAGTAAACAAACCTTCAAATAATAGACATACAAGCTTATTCATTTGCAGACAAAACTGACATTCTTTTATTAACCTCATCTAAAATAGAGCATCTTAAAAATTTAACAGTGTAGACAAGTATGAGCCCTCCTAATTAATAGTGCAGATATGATAAGGGGGCAAGTGCGGAGAACTCTTATGACCAATATGGACTTCACTTTGTGTGTGTGTGTTTGAGCAAATTGCCCTCAGGTCCTGAAGAGCACAGCAGCAGTCACAGCTGTTAGAGCCACGGCAACCACAGGCCCCCAGATCATCCACGGCTTCTGAAACAAGTGGTCACACAGAAATGGAAACATGAGCATCATCGCATTAAAACGCCCATCCAAGGATCGCCAAAGCTTTGACAGAGGGAGCTTGCCATTCAGAGCAATGCGGTGCACAGGTGATGAGTTAGAATACAGCTTTTTCAGATAAAGATAAGCCCATCCAAGCCAACTGAGAGAAACAGTTGTGAAGCATTAGCCATCCAGACAAGACAAACAGATGTCAGATGTTGGAACTGCATGATTAGAGAGGGGTTAGAGATTCTGACATGTCAATTTTGGGAGTTTCCCCCAAGGAAGGCATTCTCGGGAATGAGGAAAACCTGATTAAGTCATGCAATGATCTAAAAGACACTGATGAGAATGAAAGATGTAGGCCGACTTAACAGGAGTAATGTGTACCTTACTACCACAATGCACCGAAGCACCAATACAGCAAAGCCAGGATAAGGCCGATGACTATGGCTTGAACAGGCAGCAATAGGGAAGTCTACAGAGGGGAAGGGATATTATAGTAATCAACTGCAATGGGACATCATTTAGTTAGATGTAGCTTTATTAATAAACCCCTCAGTCAGTTGTCTTTGTCTGTAATTGGTGTTTACACAAATCTCAAAGTCACACATGGCTGTCAGTGTCTAAAGGCAGCATCATAAGACAGTGGATGAGGGGAGCAGGTGTGCTAAGATAAAAAAAAAGTACACACACATATATATATATATATATATATATATATATATATATACACACACACACTATTTACATATATATATATTTATCGTGAAGTTTACAAAAGATTCACCTTTTATGCCTGGAGATATTTCACAAAATAATCAGATGATCAAAATTTAATTAATACACTGTTGCTGCAAAATTTGAAGCAAAGCTCATGCTTCCAAAACTAAGAAGATGTTTGCTTCTTATGCAAATAAAAGCTATGGTGCGGTTTTCTTTTGAACTTAATTGCAGATTATTATTTCTGCACTTCATGCAGCTCTTATTTGTCAAATTATGTGATTTTGTTAATGATCTGTTCAGTATATAGTAGACGATCACTCACCTTTGTTCCTTTCTCCTGTAATTCCTTCATGTTGCATTTGCACTCCTCAAGTTCATCTGTAAGCGACTGTTTTTCCTGCTCAGTCTTCTCATATTTTTCCTTTAGGTCGGACAGCTCCATCTTAGCCTCCTCACACTGCACAGAGCAAAATTATAGTATTTAGCTTGAATTAATCAGTACTGTCAGGGTCAAGTGTGGCTAACAAGGGAGCATGCTGGGGAGAAAAGTTGATGATGTGAGCATTTCTGATTGATATGGTGGTAAGTTCTTCTCACAGGCTTTGTCCTTTAACTGGGATTTACAGGATGAGAGTAGTCCACCCTAAGGCACTGCGAGAGCACTCAGTTTACACTTTTATTCAGTGACTGAAAGAGCACTGGGATGAATGACTTCATCGCTCTTTTCTGCTATTCAACAGTGCCCCTCCTGTCGGTGTTTCACACCAGTGGCTGATTCCTACCCAGCCTGCTAAACCTGACTGGAAGGATAAAGTAGTATGCCACTGACAGCAACAAACAACCAGTGAGCTGTTTGGACTGGAGGAACCTTTGTTTTATTATAAAAATTATTGGAATCTAAGTGTCATTACAGTAAGCCGTGGTGGCTGCCATGGTGCCCGTGGGTGATGGATCAGGGATCGTATTTATCAGTTGTCTCAAAATAGAATTGGTCTTAACAGGGCAAAAATTCTCAGTGACAGCATACTTGGCTGCACTTATAGGAAAGGAGAGAAAGCCTTTTTTAACCTATGGAAATCACCTTATTCTCTGGGTTAAGCACCAAAAAAACAACACATTTGGATTAGACGACTACAGAAAGCTGCTGCCGGTTTGATAGTCATGCAAATGTATCACACCATATGTTAATGTCCTGAATGCCCACCATTTGTACATTAAACTTAATTCTGATATTTTAACTGATTGTAAGCTAGGCTACAATAAAAAGGTATACATGCAAATAAAGAATAAAAATATAATAAGATATTACATGCCCAGTTAAATAGCAGCCAATGGCCCAGATGGACAGATAAAGGATCATTGCCTATATTTATCAAGCAGGTCAGTATAACCAATCGGTCCTAAATGGACCAAAATTGTCAGAGTTGCACATAGGTTTGTTCGGTCCAACATTTTTTTTTTGTTCGTTGGAGTAAACTCCTTTTATCAACTTTCTTAACTAAGAAAAGTCATCAATTTCCTATAGCTCCAATACTATGCACAATCAATAATTTTGCCACCATTACCGATAGTAAAGACAATAAATAAAGAGGATTTAACACCATTTGGTAACTTCTTTGGATTTGTTCATGTCATGCTCAAAATAAAAACACTACTACAAACATAAAGGAGGATAAACTCTAAACGGAGAGATTCCATAGCATTAAAACATACTGGTTATGCATACTTGAGCCTTGACGTTGTGGCCAAATGGTCCATATGTACAGACTGAACGACAGTGACAAGGTTTTGACTACATTATTAGGTTCACATTTAACAGAGATTGTAGCAGATGAAAAATAATATGTACAGTACGTAATTTTAATATATTTACTGTAGGCAAAATATATTTTTAACCTACGAACTTTGGGGAGTAGCACTTGTCAAGTGAGGCAGTTTTCTGTGACAAATTACTGCATCAGCCTGTCGGTATTATGAATATGGTTGTGTGTGTCATTAAAGTGCACACACAACTTCACTCTCAAAGAAGAACATCGGCCCCTTGCTGAGGGTGTTTGTAGGAAGATTCATACATAATGTAACACCGTGTCAACACTGGCCATGTAAAGCAGCATGTCAGCAGCAGCTGCTGTGCTGCGCAGGAAGTGTCTACACTGAATCCATTCTGCCACAGTGATGCTGTGCACTCAGAACTGATCAATATACAGGCAAGTACATGGTGGTATATGTGGAAAAAATAGACTTGAAACCTTAAAATGACACTTCGGGCTGCCTGTATGTGCAAACTGGACTGGTTACAATGGAACTGTAATGTAACTGAAGGAGCAACAAGTTTAGACAGGGTATAACTGTCAGGTTTAAGGGTAGAAGTATTCTTAGAAGAAATTCCTAGGAGTGGTTCTGAAATGCTTGACACGCCGGTAATAACTAGTTTTGAGAACATACCTCTCTCTCTGCAGCCTTGCTGCGGCTGTCCGCTTCATCCAGTTGGGTTATCAGCTTGGTGCTATCCTGCTGGTGCTGGAGCTGCAGGGCCGCCAGCCTCTTCTCCAACTCCTCCTGGGATCTCTCTAGGGCCTTGAGGCTGTTGCTCAGCTCAGCATTCTGGGCACGACAACTACCAGAAACAAAACACTGAGTTCAATATGTGAAGAGAGGTGAGTGCTAGACTGTGTGGCAAAAGGTTTTGGAGCAGACTCTAGCAAATGAGACAGAGGGGGATGCTACATTCATACTGTGAGCCTTAGTGCCCAATTTTAATTTATTGTTCAGATCAGATTTTTTTTGTTTTCTTTGGCTTTTCACTTTTTTAAAATGTTTTAAATGTGGCCAATACGAGATTCCAGCATGATTCCAGACCCCTATGCGCAATAGAATAACATGCACGATGTTGTACGAAAGTGAACATAAAAGCCACTGAAGATCAGTTTACAGTTTCACTTATAAGTTGATGTGCAGCAAATTTGTGACCAGATGATAACGATGAGGGGAAAAAAGAAGGGACAAGTATATAAAATAATCAATGTTGGTATTCACCGAGTGATTCCCGCCAATGCAGAATTGTGACAAATTTCAATCAAGAGTGACATACAATTCATATGAATTATGATACGACTGTTCAAACTGAGGTCGATTTGCAAAATAATCAGGCCTCTGATTTATATGAAAGTGGCCCAAATCAGAATTGAAAATATCAGATTCCACGTGACTTGTGCTGTTCACACTGTTATGAAGAAAAAAAAAACGAAGGTTACATATGAGCAAAAAACTCAAATTTGGGCCGTAACGTAATGCAGCACTGACCTGGCAAGGTCCTTCTCCAGCTGCTTCTGTTTCTGCAGCCCTGCCTCTTTCTCAGATCGCAGTGCTGCACAGTCACTCTGCAGGTTACCCTTGTCTTTCTGGTAAGTGTTGAGGAGTTCCTCCTTCTCAGCCCTGAGGGAAGCACACTCACTTTGCAGGGTTCCCTTTTCCTTCTGGTGCTTATTCACAATGTCTTGTCTTTCAGATCGCAAGACAGAACACTCCTTCTGAAGGCCGTTACACTCTGCCTGCATGGACTGCAGCTCACTGGCTGTGGGGGGGGGGAATAAACAAACGTTTTATGTAATGGTGGATTCTTTAAGCAAATGCAAATTAAGTGCGAGTTCATAGCAAAACTTATCTCTAAAAACATTTCGCTTGGGCAGGCTAGTGTACCTTTGAGTAAACAGACAAGTCTCTTACTGCTGGAAACAAAAGAACTATATATGTTCACGAGTAGTGATTAATGTAAAAGGTCTGATTAGAAGTGACACTACCTGAAATTTAAGTTAGTTTAGAACTATTATATTATGCTACAAAACTCTTTCACATTCAACGCAGCAACCCAGAAATCCAAGTCTCCAATTGTACAGATTGTTGTTTGAGTTGAGATTTGAGTAAGTGTGACTAAATTAAATACTTCTATGACTACAATTAATGTGTCAGATAATATATAAATATCCTTTTATCCAGCTATCGTCATCATATTTTGTATTATGTGTAATTGCTCTATGTAGTACCTTGTATTTCTGCAGTTTTCTGCCACTGCTTGCTCTGTTGTTGAAGATCTCGCTGTAGGTTGTCAATCTCACGCTCATATTTGTTGGCAGTCTGACGCCATTTGTCCAGATCCTTCAAGACAGTTGCCAGATTGGTCTGAATGGCAGTGACGTCACGGTCCCGCTCGGCTGTGGCTGTCTCCAGGGCACGTTTCAGCGCCTTCACCTCATCACGTGCACTTTGTAGCTCATCCTGTGAACTCGAGGAGACCTCTATCTGCTCTCTGAGATCGCCCATTTCATCTTGGAGCTGCCGCAGCTGGCCTGTACCAACCCATGGTCAGTGTTTAGATTAGTGGTGTTGACATTTTTATTTGGATGGATGAAACTTTCCAGTCCACAAAACACACAGATGTACCTTGAAGAAGTTTTATCTGTTTTGCAGATTCATCAGCTTGTTGTTTCTTTTCTTTTCTCTCTTCCTTCAGGATACCTGCAAAATCGAATTGCATTCATTTCATTAAAACGTGGTTGTCTGTGTGTACAGCATAAAGTTAAGAGATTGGTGTGTATCCAACATCAAATATTTTGATTTTTACCTTGTAGCTCCATGCATTTGTGTTTCTCAGTATTAGCTAGCTCCTGGGCTTCTCGAAGTTCATCATTCAAGTGCTGGATAATCTTTTCTGAGTCACCAGGGGACCCCATGTTTGCCCTGGTCAGGTCATCTGATATAATACAGAACAGAAATGATTATCCAAATGAGAAGATCCTTTTTCCTAACATGAGGGTATCTAGCTGTAAGGATAGAGCTTCACATCATCCTGCAAAGTCACTGCAGTGCATACAGAGACATTAGAAAGTCAAGTTTAAACCATGATGATACATCAGGCAGTAATCATAGTAATTCAATACTGTAAAAATAGAAGGATAACACAAAAGGTTCCACCGTATTATCTGCTTCAGTCCCAAATATTTAACCAGGGCTGACATACTAGATGATTTCCCAAGATATTAAAATGGGACTATTACATAAACTAATTGCTTAACCCAGAAATATCCAAGCTTTCATTCCAAATTATCCATTAACCCTGTAACGTACAAGTCTCTGGCTGGCTCATCTACAGTGAGTTTCTGTAAACAATACACAAAAGGGAACAGGCTAGCCAACGTTGTCAGTGGTCTGTTGTGTATCCTAGAGGTGGAAACAACCCCCACAAATTCTTGGGCTTTGCAATGCCCAGTGGATATCTTGATCCCCTAATCTACCGGCTAGAAAAAGAGATGACTTCATCTCAGGCCGAGTATTTGGCAGAGGGGAAAAACAAGAGTCACGACAGGTCATGCATGTGCACCATAAATGGACACATTGGAGAACCGAGCCATGAAAAGCTGCATTTGTGATGAAAACTGTGATTTCATTGTGTCTGCCACGCACGGCTGCATAAACATACTGTACAAATACGCACAAACATATTGTTCGTAGTGATACCAGATGGCATTGACAAATGTCCCTAAAGTGAAAGGGTATGAAGCCACTGCTGGAGGCTGGTGGCACCCTCTGACTCAAGCACATGACCGCCCTGCTGTGTGCCAGACAAAGGATGAGCGGTCAGTGTTCTGTCCTGCATGTGTGTATGAGGTTGTGTGTTCCTTCATGCGTGCATATGTATGACTGAGCCAGAATGTGAGTGGGCTCCCTGTACGTAGGGGTTGTCTGTGTTCAGTTTGTGTGAAAGATGAATGTCTGGAGAGCATGAGATAAAGACAGAATAAACAGATGAGGGCACCCAACGTGTTATCTTTAGTAGTTATTATAGCCATTCCATCTCAATGTCCCAGAATGACACATGACAAAGTAATAATGGGATTTATCTGTGGGTAAAAATACCTATCTGACTAGCTGGGGAGCATCACATTGCCTCAAGTGACGACAGAAAAAAAAAATGTAGGAGAAAGTCTTTTTTTAGCTCAAGTGCTGAAGGCTAGAGCCATCATGCTCTATCTTTCCCCCGCTGTCGGCTTCCTTCCCAATGGATGTGACAGCATTTTTTAACTGAATCAGAGGGTTAGCACGGCTCCGACTGAATGTCCACAGTATTCAGTGAGTCTCTATAAAACTGACAGGAGTGATATTTCTGTAATTTAAAGCTACTTGTGACTGAAACTAGAGAAATATCCCTATCATTTTGAAATGACTGGGATACTGTTGTCATGAGGACACAGTTTGCTTTGTTCTGCCTATATGCTGTGAGGTGCAGCATTTGAAATGTATTCATCATGCAAAATTGATTCACTCACCAATATTCTTGCACATGGCATTGCATTCTATTTTTATAATCCACCCTAAATGTCACTAACACAAATTAGTCAGCTAATGTGCCCTCTGTGCAAAGAGACTCCATCTTCTAATAAGCTGTTGACACTAGAGAAATCAGCCTCCAAAACAAGACCATGTACAGCACTGTAAGCTCTAAAGCCAACCAAGTGCACTTATAGCTACAGACACTCTTCTTGAGTGTGACTCATGCTTTTCCTTCTCTCTCTCCACGTTGTCAGTTAGTAAGACATTCTGTGTCAGGTAAGAGCCATTTGAACAGCCATACAATGCCAAGTCATTCTCTTCAATTCTGTCTGTCTGTTTAGAGAAAAATTAAAATATAAAATAATACAGCTGGTTTACCTTCAATGAGTGATACATTATTCAGGGGGTCACTCAGCTCTTTCTCATCCATTTGCTTATCTGTGAAAGAAAACCAAACCAAAAAAAAAACATGTCATCAACATATAATGTGAACAAAGAAATATAGCACTAAATCAAAAGTTAGATTCAGATTACGGTTTCCATTGATATGGTTAAGGATTTGAATATTTTTAAAAAAGGTAAACACATAAATGCATGCTCATCCATGAATGCATAACAAGTACTTCTGGAAGAGGCAGCTGCGTAGCTGTTGAGAAATTTCCATTGAGGGCTATAGGTCACAGAAAACACACCAACAAAAAAGATTAAGCATGAAGCTTGGCACGAAATATTACCTGAGGTGATCCGGGAGCTACAGTACTCTATGTGCTGAGGCTACAGCAGTCCCTGACATGAAGAACTCTCCTCCAACTATCAGATTTTTTCAGATGCGAAATGGAACAGTCCAAGCAGAGAGGGGAGGGGGACACCGAGGGGATGAGACATTGTGCACCAGACCTCCCTGCTATTATTGGACTGAAGCCAGTGAAGACAAAGAAATAATTGAAGTAAGTGGAAAAATAACTCATGTGGTTAAAATGCTACACTACAGTTAAGTCAGATGAGTGTCCTCAAAACCATGACCCCCCTACTCTGTGCATGAAGTCCCCAGCCCCTCCACACTAGGTCATGCATCCGAGTAGGGCATCTCGGAAGCTGCAGCTGCATACTGACACAGAGAGGTTTTGTTCAGGGAGCGGAGCTGCTCTCTGGCCAGTTGGTACTGATGTAAATATCTACAGGATAACACAGAATAGGGAAGGCCAGTGTGAATGTGTGTCATGCAAGTGCTGCAACCTCTTCCTCTCTTGCTTTTCCCTATAGGCCACTCTTTTGTGTCTTTAAATTCAGAAATGACTGGCCTTTAGGTTTAAATCCACATGTCATCCTGAAGGGTGAAGTTGTGCTGTAACAATTACATGGACAAACTGTGTATGTTGTTTAGCTAATGTGTGTGGTATTAGACAATAAAATGCCATACTCTTCAGCATGCTTTAACATGTTTCTGAGGCTGAGGTAAAGTCAAAAAACCCTTGAATAATGTTTGAATCCCACACATGGACATGCAGGTTGTGATCATTTATATTTCTTTATTTTTTTAAAGGAGGAAAAATCAGGGAGGGGTCATGGGCTAGTGGACAAACATGTTAATTTAAGAATTTAACTTAATTTCATCATATACTAGCATGCTAGCAAGTTAGCCTGAGTCCTGAGAAAGAAAACTGATTTACTGCTGTAGCCTTTCCCGACATCAGTTCACCTTATTTAAGGCTGTGTAATTCCATATCATTAGTCATATTATTGTGTTATCGTGGTAATGCTACAGGCTTAATGGTACAGGTATGAACAGTTCTTGTGCCAATTGTTTTTCCAGATCAATGCATTCTTAATGTTAATACAGATTACTTGATAATAGCATGCTGCACACTACTCAAACAGTGCAAATCAGTGATTGTTAAGAGGAGACAGTCACCCAGCTAGTTGTAAAGGTCTAAATTACAGCTGACAGTGCATAAACAGACCACAACACTAACAACTTGCAAGTTGAGTGCAGGAACTAAGGCGTTGCCTCTACAGATTGCAGCTATCTGTTTGCAGCTACACAATAACAATACATTTAAGGAGATGATCAATTGTTGGACACTGCACTGGCTAATTTGGCCTATAAAAACCTAGGCATAAGGACAGTCAGCAAAAGGTTTCTTAATGAGTATGAATGTTTCTGTGTGGTCAGATTCCAGTGTGAGACCGTAACATTGTTTGGTAGGAGAGCCAGTAATGACAAAGGTTTACGAATTAAGGCTGCAAATCATTCACAATCACTGTCAATAATCAACCCTTCCAACCTTCTACTCTATTTACAATAACACTTACAATCTTTACTAACTGTATCTTGGCATTCCACAAGGGTGTTATTCTGTTCTATAGAACACTCAAATGCCTATCTTCAGTTGAGGGGATTAAGATTCTTAGAAGAGCACACAATAAGTGCTCTCTGCACACACAAGTGAAGGGTAAACCCACACAGATTTTAATGACACTTTATGGGTGGAAGATTCACCCACCTTTACTCACACCAAGCTCTGCAGCAAAATATCTAACTACATGTACTTTATGACTGAAAGTAAGGTAACCAATAATATCAATAAGACCTCAAATTTAAAGCTTCCTGGTCACAGGCTTCAGGATTCACTGTATTACAAATTCCAAGGTTTTTATCCTTAATGCTTTAAGCACATTTACGTGTACATATATGTATATGGCTGGCTGTGTAAATACATATTAGCTATATTTGGGGGAAGGGAGTAAAATTAACTTAGGCAGGTAGTAATTTGAACTAACCTCAAATAAACTAGCGTTAGATATACCAGTGTGTCATCTTTAGTTAGATTTTTTTTTATCAGTGGTACTTTTCATTTAGCTAGCTAGCTAACCTATAGGTTGCTTAACATTACTGGATATAACTGACAGCACAGCTAGCTTAGGTTGCTTGTTGTTATTGCCTTAGATTTCAAGAAGAAGAAGAAGAAGCAGCATTTATTGTCATTGTGAAGATTGTGCACACGCAGGGAGCAGACACTCACACACAGCATCCCACACTGTTCAATTCAGTCTCTGCCTTCAACACGTCCAGGGGTCCTTTCCTCCGCCGAGGACATCCTGGAGCAGTGGTCAGCCATCAGTCCGGGTGGTCAGCCATCCAAGTCCAAGTGCCCATGCCCTGTCTTGGTCAGGGACAGGGCAGGAGAGCAGTCTGTTCTTCTTGCATGTTTTTGTATTGGTGCAGTGTTGTATTGGTGCATTGTTCACAGTGAGCATAGGGGGAGAACATTCAAACTCCACACAGAAAGACCGTCTTGCTGTGAATAGGCTAGGTTAGCATTCACAGGCTAGGTTAGCATTCACAGGCTATAAGGGCTAACTTAGCCATAACCAATCGAGTGACGTTTAAGGCTAATTGCAAACTGGAGGCGTTAGCTTTGGGTGTCGTTTAACGTTAGCTAACAACCAGCTGCCTTTAACTCCCCAACACCAGCCGTACGTCAAAGGGACAACACCGGTATAGGCTTTAGTCTAGAAGACATTTGTGTGTGTGTTCATCCTTCATTGAAAGCTGCCTAATCAGTGTGGCGGTGGGCGTTGACTTTCAGTCTTACGTGTCAAGCTAGCGGTCCGAGCAGGTTACTCACAGGAGTACGCGCTAAACCAGAAGTGATACTCGCTCAGCTTGTAAAACGCTGTAGGGAGGCGGCGGGAACATCACAGCGCGGAGTTTCGCCTGGTTAACCTAAGCCACCAGATGTCCGAGAAATAGTTCCCCCCCGGTTTACTTTATCTTCTACTGCTGACCTCGAGTGTTTTCTGTTCCCCCAATGACTTCCGCTATCTCAGACTGGATTTGGAGTGAGAGATTTTGGCTTCCAGAAAATGTTACATGGGCGGACCTGGAGCGTCCACCACCTGGCATGGAGTATCCCCGAATGGGCGATATACTCTGCGCCTTGCCTCTGGCAGTCGGGGTGTTTCTGCTGAGGCTGCTTTTTGAAAGGTAACGTTAAATTAGACGCCGAGTTTGTCCTTATTTTGAGTGAAAGTTCCTCATTTGGGTGCCCTCATCCGTGCACATGTTGAGGGCTTCGGTTCTGTGTGGCAAGTAACTGTCGTTCATAAAGGAGAGAAACACAAGAATCACTGCTAAAGTGTATATATAACAACACAAGTGTGAGTACGCCTTGTATGTGTGAGTAATTCTCCATCACAACAAACATGAAACTAGAGAATCAGCCCTCTGCACTCTTATGTGAAAAGCCTGAGCTGCTGCTGCCGCCAGACAGACAGACACAAAGTTAGTTGTACTGAAATTAGGCAAATCTCTTGGAACATGTTCTCTTGGCTTCATGTGTAGGACTGCCTCAGCTTCTGCCTCATTCTGCGTTGGTTAGTTATTGTGTATATTTCTGTTGTGTTTTTGCCCTCATATTTAACAGCATTAGGTTTTGACACAGAATAATTCCTCTGGCTTGCTCAGCAATGGTAGTGTACAGATGTGTGTGTGTGTGTATGTATGTATATATATATATATATATATATATACTAGTATAACAGAAATGGCATACAATTATCACACAGTCAAATTCCTTATGCCATCACTGAAAACTGAGCATATGGTGCCTGGGTGAGGGGTGAGGGGTGAGGAGGAGGAGGGGGGGCTTTTAAAACCACTGTGTGCAGAATACATCTACAGGAAGTTGTGCTAAGTTAGGGATTACAAAAATGGCCCTGACTTTCTCAGAAGTGCTTAATTCGGAGTGAAATAATGACAGGGCAGGCCAAAGCCTGGTCTGTACTTCTATTCATTCGGGATTTTTCCATGTTGGGGAAACTATTCCAGATAAGTGGGGTGTTGTGAGACCAAGATGTAATAATTGGCTCACGCTGGTCGACTGAGCCAGATGATCTCGTGACACACATCAGTATTTTGGTTAGAGGCAGCGCTCCCGTCTCCCTCTCCCACCCTCACATGATGGGTCATCACACTCCGTTTAGACTAGGTGCTACATTCCCCAGGTTTCCTTCTCACGCTTGCCTGTGTCTACCCTTAAGGCTCTATTGTACTCTCTTTCCCTCCCCTCTAAGACACACACACACGAATGTCAGACATTACTTTGTGGCTAAACTGCAGAAGCTCGACAGTCCTTGTCAGTGAGGGAAGCCCTTTTTGCCTATCTAATAGATCTGTTGTAGCCTGTGCAATGTGCTTAACTTCTCTTTCTGACTCTCTTCCTTGTCTAAATGTCTCTCTTTTTTTTAATGCCACACAATCTCTGTGTCCCCTCCCTGCCCCCACTTTCTCTCTGACATTTTTTTTGTTTTGCCGTTTTTTTGCCTGTGTGTACACAGGCTAGTAGCCAAGCCCTGTGCCCATATACTTCAGATTCAGGCGGGAGAGCCTCGACGAGCTCAGCCCAATGATGTCCTGGAGAGGATGTATCGGTCCAAAACGGTACATAAGGCCCATGTTTGTTCTGTAGTCCATTAAATGTTCCTCCACACACTGAACTGACTAATGTTACTGCAATGGAAAACACCGCCAAAGGTATAATGATATGTTTAGCTAATACTTCATGTAGTGTGACCTGTCATACCTACTGGTATTGTGGTTTTACAAGTAGAGACTATGAAAAACAAGTGATTTTAATTTATCCTGTGCATTCCTTTTTAGTGTCCAGACACGAGGCAACTGGATGGACTCTCCAAGCATCTGGACTGGGATGTACGGAAAATACAGAGATGGTTTCGTGTCCGTCGGAACCAAGACAGGCCCAGTACGCAGAAGAAGTTCTGTGAGAGCATGTAGGTTCCTCCTTAACTGCTACTGGACTGTTAATGTGTGGCGAATTATCTGCACTGCCGTTCATGTACATTTTCATTAATGTTGGTCAACTGAAGTTTCTCAACGATTGGATTGATTGCCATGAAATTTTATATATAGACATTCATGGTCCTCAGAGGATGAATCCTAATGACTTTGGTGAACCCCCGACTTTTTCATAGTGCCACTATGAGGTTCACGTTTTTGGTTTTAAGTGACATGTCATGAAATTTGGTTCACCCATTCATGTGTATGTCCCTCAGGATTACTTGTAATTTAACTTTTCATCTAGTGCCATCGTCGGGTCAAAATATCTGTTTTATGACCAAACACTTACATACAGCTCATGACAGTCCCATCAGTCTATTCAGCACTTATTAGCAAATGTTAGCATGCTTTTACATTAAGATGGTGACTGTGGTAAACGTGCACAAACTGCATCAGGGTAACATGGTAAATGTTAGCGTTGTCATTGTGAGCATGCTGATCTTAGCATGTAGCTCAAAGCACTACTGTGCCTCAGTACAACCTCACCAAGGCGCTAGCATGGCTACAGAGTTTTGTTTTTCAAGAAGGAAACAAGTGACATTGTTCTGTTTGACCAATTCTACTATTTTCTTTCACTTCAGGTGGCGATTTACATTTTACCTGGGGATTTTTATCTATGCCATTCGCTATCTGTGGGTGGTAAGTTAACTGAGTGAATGTAAAACGCTGATACTGACAGTGATACAAGCTTAATGTTTGTTTTTGTTGATCTAATCACAAGCAGTTTTTATGATATGCACAATGTTTGTCTGTTTCTTTTTAGTCGCCTTGGATGTGGGATACCAGACAGTGTTGGTACAACTATCCTTTTCAGGTTAGAAGCTTCTTTTATTAACTGCATTATCACCATATTCGGCTGCCTAAATTTGTGACAATGCTCTGTTAAGCACCCTAATGTTGGTAGGCCAGTGGGGCTACATATTTGTTAAAGGTGTTTTTGCTTCACTCCCTCCCAAAGCCTTTGAGTCCTGGACAGTTCAACTACTATGTAGCGGAGCTGGCTTTCTATTGGTCTCTGATGTTTTCCCAGTTCATAGACATTAAACGTAAGGTGAGTCAACAACGGCTTAACGAACACTATTGTGCTGCCGCTCAATAGCCCTCCTGAATACTTCATGCCCTTCAACTGTTATGCAAGCTTTTCATGTTCACTTCATATCCTTTTTTCTTAATTTCTTTGGCGGTGTGTATACAGAGTTCACTTTAACGCAATTCAATTTTACCAGTGTATTAGAATTAGCTTATGAATAATACGGCTGTGGCTCAGGAGGTAGAGTGTGTCGTCCTTTAATCCCAGGGTTCAAACCCGCCTCCTCCTGTCCACGTGTTGAAGTATCCTTGGACAAGACACTGAGCCCCAAGTTGCTCCCGGTGGAGGGCAGCTATGTCACCATCGGTGTGTGTGTGAATGAGACTAATCTGTAAAAGAGCTTTCAGAACTGCCATGGTTGAAAAGCGCTATATAAGTGAAGTCCATTTACCATTATGCAGTCTGGCAGAACAGGTTAGACAATGAAATGCTGCTACGCCACAAATATTTACATTGATACTTTAGTGTCCCATCATTTACACAAAGCCTTACAGTTGGTGTTGTGACTGACAGTTTTTATCAATGTACAAAAGTCCAGCAGTGAGGAGTATTTGACATCCAGCAGCCTTCATTTCATTGTTCCATTAGCTGCAGGTGTTTTACATAATTGTAAATTTGAGTGCAAGTAGCTTGAGCATCCTATTTACCACTTTACCCCTCTCCCTTTGTCATCTCTTTTCATTTCACCGATGACAGGATTTCATCATCATGCTTGTCCACCACCTGGCCACCATACTGCTAATTACATTCTCCTATACCAACAACATGTTAAGAGTTGGCACTTTGGTCATGTGTGTGCACGATGCATCCGACATCTTCCTTGAGGTAAAGAACTCCGTGATGACGTTGCTTGTTTTTCCTGATAGCACCTTGAGTGGGTTAAATCAGCAAAGCCAAACATTGTTTTGCAGAACATAGGCAAACACAGCTGGGAACATAAGAGCATAGAAATGATTCTCCTGTGAGCTACTTGTACTACCTGTCTGACAGAAAAGAAACCACGCTTCCCTTTTTAGCATTTCAGTGACAAGATGCCATTGAAATGAGGTAGTAAAACTAGCTGGGTGCTACTTGTGCTACCTGTCTGAAAGACAAAAACGCCCATCTCTTACTGGCATTTCAATGACCATGATTTGAAATTACAACAGATACTTCTTTATTCATACTGGTTCATTATTTATTCCTAAAGGCTGCCAAGCTGGCCAACTACGCTAAGTACCAGAAGCTATGTGATGTCCTGTTTGTGGTGTTCAGCATAAGCTTTTTCTTCACTCGACTCGTCATCTATCCTTTCTGGTGAGGCAAATGAGAGCTCATTTAAATATCAAATGACGTACTTTTTCCAAACTGCCACATGTTTAACTATTGGAAGCCATTTTTACACTAAACTAGTTTCTTATTGAACTAAAAGTTGTCATAATATAGTGAGGGCTCCAGTAACCTCTGTATGTGTGTATTTGTTGCAGGATTGTTAACAGCGTTCTGTTTGAGAGCTGGGAGATCGTCGGGCCATACCAGGCCTGGTGGTTGCTCAATGGGTTGCTGTTGGTGCTGCAGGCTCTTCACGTCATCTGGTTCTACCTTATTACTCGCATTGCTATCAAAGCCATATTCAAGGGAAAGGTTAGTCTGGCTGTCTGTCTTGTGTAGTGCAGTTCTTGGCCACGCTAAGATCACTCACTTTGGTCCGACTGAAATAGCTTACCTCCGCGACCCGGCCCCGGATAAGCGGTGGAAAATGGATGGATGGATGGATGGATGAAATAGCTTAACTACTCGATGGGTTGCCATGGAATTCATGGTCCCCATAGGATGGCTCCTACTGACTATATTGATCCTCTGATCTTTCCTCTAGCACCACAAAGTTTGACATTTGTAATTTAGTAAAATGTCTTGACAGTTGTTAGATGGGATTGCCATGAAATTTTGACGTTCATGCTACCCAGGGGATAATGCCTGACTTTGGTGATTCCCTGATTTTTCGTCTAGCACCACCTCCAGGTCAAAATGTTTACTCATCCAGTGAATTATCTCCATATCTATTCAATGAATTGTGATCAAAGATTTTGTGCAGATATTCATTGTTGCCAGATGATGAATCCTACTGATACCCTGACCTTTCCTCTTACACCACCAGCAGGTGAAATTTGTCGTTTTGATTGAAATGTCTCGACAGATATTGGGATGGATTGCCATTAAATTTGGTACAGACAGAATACATGTTCCCTTAGGGTAAATTGTAACAACTTTGGTTTCCCCGTCATTTTATCTAGCACCATTAATCATTTTTAATTTGTCCAGTACCTTTTCTTTGCAACCAGACATTACATTGTCCTCATCCGTACTGTTAAGTGTTAATGAGAAAATGTTAGCATGCTAACACACTACACTAAGATGGTGACTGTGGTGAAACAAACAGAATTGGGTTTTTAGCATGTTAGCATGCCGACAGCCTCACAGAGCTGCAAGCGTGGCTGTACACCTTTTTTTTGTTTTTACTTCATCACTATTCCAGTCAGTAAAACTGTCAATCCTGTTTGTTCCATTTTTCAGGTGTCAAAAGATGACCGCAGCGACATCGAGAGCAGCTCAGACGAGGATACGAGGAGTTGTAGCAAAAATCCCAGTCAGACCCTAAAACCAAAGATCCGCAGTCACGTTGGTAACCTTAATGGAGAAACTCATGGCCACTGAGTACCATGAGTGGATATTTACTTCCAGTGTGGCTTTTATTCACCTCCTGCGTGCCTGTGTGACCCACCTTGTCCCCCCTGAAAAGACTTAACTTTCTTTCCCCCCCACAGTAAGATTTGCTTGTTCAAATGGAGTGATTACTTGGATACGGGGGAAGTCAATGTGTGAAATAAAGATTTAGCATCGTCTTACTGAGTCAGGATTACACCTGCTTTTTGCTTACAATAGACAAGTGTGTGTGTGGTCTGATAGATAGAAATTGCACTGCTACAGTCAACTCATTTTATACATGTAAATACATTTTATTGGTGAAGTTGGTAATATATTTTACAGCTGTAAAACATCCTCTGCCTTACTGAATATCATTTGTTTTAGAATTTCTGAAGGGCAAATATCTGTCTTAAAATGGCAAAGATTTCTTAATAAAATATTTTCCCAAATCCTGTGAACGTGTAGGATATTTTATGTTATGGATGGTGACCCTCAGTATGAGTAGGGCTGCACATGATTATTCAATAAAATGTCAAAAGTTCCCATCACAATTGTTTGTTTTTAAAAGGTCAGAACAGTACAAACCAAAAAGGTATTTAATATACTCTCTCAGAAGACAAAGCAACACATTTTTATAGGCAAGTTTGTTTTTCAAGCAACATTAACTCAAACAGCTGATTATCAAGTTATTTCAATAGTTATTCTGTTAACCAACAAATAAATTCACCCACTAATCACTTCAATGATAGAAATGTGATTATTAAGCAGAGTAATCCATCTTCCTCAGTATCTTATTTTATCACATTCGTCCAGCATGTCAAAAGCATCTTCACTGAAGTCGTTGTACTTCAGGCTGAAGGTAGTTGGAGACAAAAGCGGTAGTTAGATGCTAGCTTAAAAAGGTTTTCTTGCACTGAGAAACTTCATGTGAAGTGCACATGGCTCAAGATAGTTTAACTGAAGTGAATCAGGCTTACCTCATCTCCTGCATGTTGCAGCTGTCCTGCATGACTTGGACGAGGGCTGGGACAGAAGCATCAGTCAGTGTGTTGTTTCTCAGTTCCAGGCTCTTCAACGTCTTACTGGCTCTTATGGCAGCACACAAGTCCTCAACACAGGCATCCGTCAAACCAGTCATTTCAACACTGCAATAAAGTAGAGGCAGACATTTGATTGTAGTGCACACTGCAATGTGGTGATTTAAAAAAAAAAAAGTTTGTATAAAGGGGAGAATGGTCAACTCACTCCAGCTCCTCCAACAGGCAGTTTGGATGTGCAACAGCATCCCAAAGATGTTTAACCCCTTGGTCTCCTACTTTATTTAAACCTACAGTAAGAGACTTGAGTTGAGAAGTCCCACTTCTCAGGACTGAACCCAGTTCCTTGAAGACCGACAGGGTTAACTTGCATCGGTTCAACCTGATGGGTGCAGTAGAATATACAGTTAAATGAATTTCAATAAATATTTGTAGGAATGGTGGTTACTTTCAGTGAAAAGAGAAACGTGTTAATACAGGTGACCCTACCCGAGTTTTTCTACTGGACATCCAGGTCGCCTGAGGGCTTGGCAGAGCAGCAATGCCCCCTCTTGGCCCAAATCATTCACTGACAATTCCAGTTGTGACAGAGAGCAGTCCTCCGACATCAAGGCCCCCATCAAAGGAGGACAGCATGCACTGGGCAACTCACAACTATATAAACTAGAAGAGTTTGTTTTTTTAAATAAAAATGTCACCAATGGCAGAAAAATATAGATGTAAAAAGGTATGAGTTAAAACACATTCAGGATTTTTTTGGGTGTTAAGGGACATGGGACAGATTCAAATGAGGAAATTTGAGTATGCTTTTCACATGTTATCACTTTTGCAAGTCAGGCAGCACATCAATGGAAAGGCATTGACTTCAGTTTTATTATCTTGAAACACAGACTTACTTCAGGCTCTGCAGTTTACAAAGTGGGTGTTGCAGGGATTTGCACAAAGCCTCCACTCCAACGTGACCGATTGTGTTTTGTGTCAGGTTCACTTTTCTCAACTGTGATTGGCCAGAACTCAAAGCTGCTGATAAAGCATCCATGGAAGCCGCAGTCAACGCACAGCTTTGTAGCCTTTTAATAAACAACAGAAGATAATTTATCAAACCTGGATGTCAACTATATGAACATGAATAGACAGCGCTTACAAAATACAATACAACCGATTATAAAGTACATACTGGAGCTCCTGTAGTTTGCAGTGAGGACTAGGCAGTGCTTTGCACAGTTTCATGAAGCCCTGGTCCCCGATCGGATTAAACCTCATGTCTAACACACACAGCTGAGAGGTGCATGAGGTCAGGACAGACACCAGATCTTCACAGCTTGCCTCCGTCAGTTCGCATACCTGAAGACTAGGCAAATCAAAAAGCAAAATATCAAGGTCTTGTGTGATTTCTGCCATTGAGAAATGTCTGTCACTTTAAAAGAATGCCTTGAGCTTACTCACTTTAATGTGTGCAGTTTGCAGTCTCTGAGTCCAGCGCAGAGAATTTGGAACTTTTCATCTCCAAGTTTGGTTTGAGCGAGATCCAGCTCCTTGGTGAGTCCTCTGCTGAGAGCTGAGGCTAGATGAGGGACAGCCCCCACACTCAAGGAGCTGTCTAACAACCTGGTGGATGGAAAAGAGCCATCTTACATATCACAGCACTCAGAAAACATAAAATGAGTGATGACTGGATGTATGAATTTTTTTTTACCATGACTTACATTATCTTGTGTGACAAGCCCATAGTTGGAGCCAGAATCTCCGCTTCCTCTTCTGACAAATACTTTGTACGGTACAGATTCAGCTGCTCCATCTTTCCGAGGCACGTGACAACATAATTCAGAGCGACACAGTCCTGGAGGCTCAGGTCTCCATAACTGATGCCTATTCGTGCTGAGTGGGTCATGATCTCTTTCACCAAACTCTCATTTTGAGCTTGATAAAGCAGATGGAAGCACTGGTGGTGCTCGTCTTTGTTGTATCCCTTCAGCATCCTCTCTGAGCTGCTTCTAAACCAGCACTTGAATTCCATGATCCGATCCGAGTCCAATTCCCCCAGCAGGGTCTCCAGCGGTCTGTGCTGAATTGGCTCAGAGAGGGCTGACAAGAAGATGTCTAGAAACTTTGCAGGGCCTTTGTGCTTTTCCAACATCTTCTCCACGCCCTCAGACATCGACTTGTCCAAAAAGAAAGACACAGCCAAGAGGAACTCCTGCATCAGCTGGGAGTGAAAGGAGAAGACGTCTGACTGGTCACCATCTACTTCCAAGAAAACACCAACTGAGGTAAGTTGGAAACCAAAGGAATCCATTTCCTCTTTGGTACAGCTCGAATGCTCGTCAAGGGTGCAGTGAGAAGCCATCTTGCCGAGGGCCAAAACTAGTTCTCTGCTGCAGGCCTTGTTCAGCTGGAGCGTCTGAATCAGATGGACCAGGATATTTACATACAGCTGCGACAACGTTTCAGGAAGTTTTGATCCAGCATCCATCAGAGACTTGTACGTAGAGCAAACTGTCCAACAAAATCTTGGGGAGGTACAGACATCATAAAAGCCTAGAGTCCTTTCCATGTGCATTAGTGCTTTGTTGGCAGCAGCCTGGTCAGTAAAGAACCCTTTAAAGTAGGCCTCTCTTTGTGGCTTCAGAAACCCCAAGACTTCCACCGAGGTGCCACTCAGAAACTCCAGATTTCCTGTCGGCCTGGTTGCCACCACGAAGGTAGCTCCTTTCAGCAGTGATCCATGAAGCAAGCTGGCCACCAAACAGGGCAGTGTGGCCACCTGGCTGGGGTCAGAGTAGAGGGTGTGGACGGAGGGGTCCAGGCTGTGTTTGTACCGATCCAGACCATCGAAAACAAACAACGCATCTTCAGGTTTCTGCAGAACTAGGGGAATGGACTCTGGAGGGATATGACCATGATGGCGTAGCATTAACGTCTCCAAGGAGAGCGTCCCATTAAGAGAATTTAACTCCCCCAACCGGAAATGGAAAAGATAAGAAAAGTGTTGAACGTGTTCTCCACTTGCCCAGTCCACAGCTAGCTTCTTCAAAGCCGTGGTTTTACCCGATCCTTCAGGGCCGACCAGCATCACGGTTTTGTCTTCACCAGACAGAGCAACATGGATGGCATGCTCAAGGGAGCGCGAGGTGTGGTCCACGGTTTCCTGAGCTCCAGACGTCAGCGGGGATATGTACTTATTGTTGTTTATCACGCTGGCTGGCAGCTCTCCACCAAGAAGTGTCGACATGCCCTTAGACTTCAGGACGTGAGTCAGCGCAGCGTCTTTGTTCATTGTGCAAAGAACTGTAATAAAGAGCACATGGAATTTAATTGACTTTCAGCACGACAGTCCAAGCAACATGACCATTAATCGTGTCTGCAAATAAATTACAGTGCACTGAACTGTACTTGTCAACTTTGAAAGCTGCCTGCCCATATGTCTCACAGTAACAGCACAGTCAACACACGGCCATTTTTTCGTCAAAACACGGAAGTGGAGAGTAGTTACCTTTGACGCAGCGATGTTGGAAAACGAAGTAAACGCGGCTAAACGTCGTGAAGAAGGTATCTTTACAAAACAGGACGGACTTCTGTTTTAGCGGCGGCGTTGCAGCTACGCGGACCGTTAAACCACGACAGCTCACAACAGGAAGTTACTGTGTGACTTTCAGCCCTGCACGCTGCCTCACAGGCGACAGGGCGTGTCGCAAGTCAACTGGCAACTCAAAAATACTAACAAAACAATGGGCTTCCATAAATAACATATATATATATATATACCTATATATTATTATAGGTAGAAAAACTAAGTTGTGTAAAGAACCTGTATGCTCCACTACATTCAGAGGGGAATGTACTTTGTACTCTACTGCATTTATTTGACAGCTTAAGCTATAGTTACAGATGCAGATTATTAATATAAAAATCGAATTAAAAACTCATCACACCAAAGTAAGGTCTAAGTACGTCTTCCGCCAGTGGAAAAAATAACATCTGAATTAATATGTTGTTAGTAAGCTGTATTAAAAAAATATAATATCCCACAATACAAAAGGTAAAATGTGTTTGTTTATTGGTTGTCAAGGCAAAATAATGCTTTCCATGTGTTAGCGTGGAGGAAGTTCAAGTCACTAAAGCTGCTCTGTAAAACTGCCCACAAGGCCATGAAGTCCTTTGAAATTGATCTGCTCTTAAAAAGCTGTGGTCTGCACTGGAATAACATTAATTGGCGAAAGGTTAATCCACTGGAAGTCATCAAAGACAAGTCTCATCTGAATGAATTTATATAATATACACCTGTTGCCAGACTAGATTTGGCAATTTGATCAAAACGGTCAAATTGATGCAAGTGTTCTGTCCAATTTGATGAGTTATGTCATGTGTGGTAAGCTGTGTGTGTTACGTCACTTACACACCTGACGACATAGGAAAATAACAGTCATCATTACCTGAATATGGGAGTAGGGAATTAGGACTGGAGGTTTTTGAACCATGCATACGTGTGTAGTTGTGTTTTGGAGCTTTGATGCACTGTTAGCGTTTTGTTTGTCATATATGTACGAGTTTGGATTTTACATTTTCATTCAGTGCACCCGGCCTTTTGCAAATGTTTTCCAGATCAAATCAACGATCAAACGCACTTGCCGTGGCAGACACAGAAGATTACAGCATGCTTTGATGGGGAGTATAAGAGGAGAATAATAAAATTTTCTTCCACGTCTACTTAATTACACAAGAAAAAAGGAACACAAATGATCAGTGGAGTATATATCTTTATTTTAAACACAAAAAGTGCTAATTAATGTGACATCAAACATATAGAGAGAATAAGCAAATGCATATACATGGCTCATTGGTGCAATGTATGTTGGAAAGAGATTAATGTAAAGCTTAGAGTTAAATGGCCAGAGTGATCCAGCAGGTTACAGTTGCGGATTTTATCTGTATGAAATGCCGTGGGTCTCCACTGTCTTGATGAGAACTGGATTTGACCTTCGCCGCAGGTGGTTATTAATTTTGGTGGCTGTTGGGAAGAGGACAGTAGAAAAATCACTTACAATCACACTCCGGGGCTGTCACAACAATCCTAATGCCAGTGGTAATAATGCTGATATCTTCAGTTAAAAATACAATACCTACATTTGATGGGCACTTGGATGTTGACAATAGACTCCTGTCCAAGTCTGTGAGAGAGAAAGCAGGAAATACACTGTAAGCATTGATGTACTGAGAAAGTAAATAGTCTCCACCAATTTTACACATCAAAGTCTGTTGTGGCAGAAGTATGTTTTCAAATGTGGAATGGGTTCATTGTTGCCCCTTGTGGCCGCTGGGGGAAAAATACCCACTACAACTGCGGCTCTCACCAACCAAGTCCCAGTTGGTGTTTTTTGCCCTTCGGCCTCAGGGGGCAGAAATGAGCCCATGACAGTTTGACACACCACAACGAGGCGAAGAAGACACCACACGAGCAAAAGCAGGTTTCCGGTACGCATCGGGCAGTGACAGCAGCTGGCATAACATACTCCTCCCAACTCTGAAACAAACTGGCGGTTGTCCCGTTGCATTATAGGTAATGTAGGCGTCTGGGTTTGACAAGGAAGATGAACATGTGGAATAAAAAAAGGATATCTTTGGTTCTTCTGCATTCATTTTGATATTTGATGTCCCATCGCGAGTCCTATAATGTTACAGGGGTGCAATGCTAAATCGTTGGAAAACTATTTTAAGCTGCGACCCCAAATTGATGATCATCGTGAAGCAAAATAAATTATATTTTCAGAAAGGTTGTAGCCTAACTTTTTTTTTTTGTCTTCATAAATGCCTAAATTAACCCATAAGTGTGTTTTATAATGGTACGAACACTTGACACAGCTGAGCTCTACCCCTGCAGCTCACTTTTGCTCCTCTCCTTCCAGCAGCTTCCTGTAGGTGGCGATCTCTAAGTCTAGGGCCAGCTTGACATTCATGAGCTCCTGGTACTCCCTGAGCTGCCGAGCCATGTCCTGCTTGGCCCTCTGCAGAGCCAGCTCCAGGTCCCTGATGCGAGCCCTGGCGTCCTGCACGGCATCCTCCCCTTGCTGCTCTGCTTCGGCTATCTGCATTTCAAGGTTGGCACGCTGAAAAAAGTGCAGGGACAGACGGGGTAAGCGTTCAATAAGATCAGAGCATGTCAGTCACCCCTTGCAAACAGAGGATTGGGATACTGGTGTTTTTCCTTTGGCATGTTTTCAGTTTCCTTCCACAGTTAACCATGAATCCATCACTATGGCAGTCTTTAAAGTCTGAGCAGCAATGAACTGTTGTTCTTAACGTGTTTAATGCTGAGGAGGAGTATTAAGCTTAAAAGTGTTGCTTTTGCTCCATGCAATATAGTTGATTTCCTTTTGCACCTGGTTCTTTAGTGATTTGTAGCACCTATCAGCAAATAGCAAATGGCAAATAATGCTTGATGCGTGCATTGTCTGGCAAATGTTAAGACCAAACAACAATTCCAGCTGCATTTTACTTTCAATATATCAGGTACTCTATAAACCTTTTCCTCACCTGTGTCTTTACAGCCTCAATCTCATTCTGCAAGCGTTTGATCATTCTTATGAGCTCAGATATTTCCCCCTTGGTGCTACGCAGCTCATTGTCATACTGGTCAGCCTCAGCAGCCATCTGGTCAAACTGGTGGCGGCAGAGATCAGAGAAACAAACATAGATCAGTAATGATCAGGTTTGATAAGGGTGGTTCCTGTCAAAAAGACAGGGTATTCTAGTAGATTCATGTGCTTCAATTAACTGTTTACCCCTTTTCCTATTTCAAGCTTTAAAGAGAAACTTGTTTTGCTTCACATTTGATTACATTAACAGCATCATGTCATTTTTAATATTAGAGCTATGGTCACATATTATCTATTCTTCACCTTGTTCCTGTACCACCTTTCAGCTTCTTCGCGGCTGTGCGCGCCAATGTCCTCATACTGTGCCTTAACCTCAGCCATGATCTGATCCATGTTCAGGCCTCGGGAGTTGTCCATCTGCACCACAACAGAGGTCTCCTTCAGGCTCTCCTGCAGCTCACGCAGCTCCTTTTTTAGAAAACAACACACACCGCAACAGTAAGAAGACAAAATATGGAATACAAAACAAGCTCACATACCGTGCATATAGTGTATTTTCTTTGTTTTAATATCTTTGAAATATTTAGAAGATTTTCAGTGAATTGTTATGTACCGCATTATACAGAGCCTTGTGGAAGTTGAATTCATCAGTGATTGCAGACACCCTGTTGAGTAGCTCCTCCTTGGACAGATAGCTTACGTCCAACTCCTGCAGGAAGTCGGTAAAAACGAACAACCTTTTCTCAGTGTTCGACTGTAGTAACGGATAATACAGTTTTCCAGCCCAACAAGGAAAAGTATTAGTAGAGAAATTGTTTATAAAACTTAATGTAATGAGAGTTAATACAAATGGATCAGAGCATGTCGTTTTTCTTACTTTAAACAACATAGCATTTGTCAGTGGTATACCCATTCAGAAAACAAGTATCTATCATAGCCATCATGACTGCATACTGCACCTTTTTGAGCACGCCAAACTCATTCTCTGCGTCATTCCTCCGGTTGATCTCATGCTCATACCTGAAACAGCCCACACATATCCGATTACTCTCGCAGATCTTATCAGCATGCACTTATTTTATCGTATGTCGACAACTCCACTCAAGGCATGACAGTGGCTCTGTCTTTTTCAGAAAAGAGTTCTTACTTTGTCTTGTAGTCATCCACATGTTTGTGCATGGCATTGTTCTCCATCTCAAGTCTGTGTTTGTCATTGTTAAGAAGCTCCAGCTGTCTTTGCAGGTTGGCGATGTAGGACTTTAGCATGGGCTCAATGTTAGAGGCGGCGGCAGTCTGTCCCTGCAGCAGATTCCACTTGGTCTCCAGTAGTTTGTTCTGCTGTTCCAGGTATCTTACCTGTGGCACACAAGGAGGAAGTACCAACCAAATCAAATAGATTCTAACATCTTTTATATAGATCATGTAAGTCATTTAAACATAAGTTCAAAGGCCAATGGTGTTTCTAAATGGATTATCAGCATTACCAAAATGATTTAAATCAACATCCTTAGTGAAATTGCATTTTACCTTATCAATGAATGAGACAAAACGGTTGTTGAGACTCTTGATCTGCTCTTTCTCTTCCTTGCGAGCAGCGTGGATGGTGGGATCGATGTCTATATTCAGCGGGGTGAGCAGGCTCTTGTTGATGGTCACAGCTGTAATTGGGGCCGCATGGTTAGCCACAGAGCTGATCTTGGGGATGGCGTAGGATCCCACAGACATGCTAGTGTAGCCCCCTGCGGACATGCGTTTTCCTGGACGGCTGCTCTGTTTGCTCCTGAAACTCATGGTAGTGCTGTACGGTGATGTCACTGCTGGAGAGGATGGAGAGTTCAGGCTCTGTTGTGCATCTCACTATCTTTTGGGTGTTACTTTATAGGCACGTCTGGGTGTGGTGTGATAGTGAAGGTGTGCGGCAATGTGGGTAAACCAGTCTGACGCATTCCGCCTGTTCTCCCACCTACCCCCATCATAAAAGTTGCATTGTTTCTGTTGTTATGCTGGAATTCAGGCCTGCTCTGCGTCTTCATGTGTGCTGCGGTGTGTCTAAGTGTTTTCTAGAGAAAGTTTGGAAAGAAAACTTGGTGCTGCGATCCTAGAAGTCACCAAGAGCCAAAATCTTTACTGATATGCATGTGTGAAATCACAATAAATACTTATATCATCTTTATGCCCAAATTAGATTTCGGTGTAGAGTAAAGTAGTACTGCAGGAGCAGTTTTTTTTTTTAACACAATAGCTGGTAAAAATGATTGATTAAACCTGCAGGATTGTCTCAAGTTCTCTATGAAGAATTAAGGCCACAAAAGGTGGCAAAAACATACGGTACAATATCTAGATTACCTAGAAAACCTTCCCAAATATTATAAAACCATGTAAGATACACTGGCTTTAGGAGAGTCTCATTATTTACCACAAATCTATCAGTGAACCTTCTGAGATGATAAAAATCTAGACTTTTTTTTTTTAAAGGAAGGTGATGCTTAGACAACTACAGAGAAACAAGTCTCTCGTACAACCAGGTTTATTCTGGAGTTTGTCATGGCTGTGTGCCACTGAAGCTGTGCCATCTACACAACATCAATACATTATTGTAGGTACGGTAAGTAAAGCCGGGAGAAAAAGAGCTGCAAGAGGCTGGAGAGAGGCAGAGAGTGTGTCTGTGCTGGGTATGTTTAAAGCAATGCTGAGTAATTGTATAATTTTAAATGTATCTATTAGTTGTTCTTGTCATATATGAAGATTGCTTCGTTCGATCCAGGAGTCCTGTCAAGTCTGGTTAAAGTAAGACGCATCTCCTTGGCATTGAGGCATCAGGTGTTTGATTTCAGCAAAGTTGTGGCTCAGTAAAAGATCAGTTATGATGACGTGGGTTGTGTAGTTTGTGTCACTTGTGCAGTATGAGGTGTGCCTTGTTAAAGACAAGCAGGTGAACACAGGTCAGTATCTGCTCTTAACTCGAGCTCAAGGAATAACAGGGAGTTATGGATATCAGTATATTTGTTGATTTGATTCTTAGTCGGTTGCTTTAGACATCTGTCGTATGTTGGAGTCCTGTCTATATATGGACATGTTTGTTGGTGTGTTGCAAGGTGATTCTGTCTGATTTAGTTTGATGTGATTCAAAGGAGCTAGAGGGCAGGTATATCAAGTTTAGTCAGTAAGTGTCTTCTGTCTGCATCCACACATGTGGAAGATATGTCATAATGGGGCACGTTATCAGAGCATTTGTAGTTTACGGGACCCTTTTTGGTTGCAGTGCTCATCCCAGTCCACACCAAACCATGGGATTCGAAAAAAGAGCTGGCTGAGGTCTTCCTGGTGGTTAAAGACAAATGGAAAACTGATGTGAGTTGATCCTGTTGCAGTATTTTAGCACCATTGTTTCACCTGAAAGTAGAGTTCATGGTAGTAGAGTTCATGCCCAGAAAGCATTTGTTAACAGTGCTGTCGCAGGTAAAGCGGAAATCATTAATTCACTCAAGCTTGTCGTCGCTGATGGACATGGAGTGAAGTATTTACTAGAGTTGTTGTACTTGTACTTGATGTTAAGTTGTTTTGACAGTTACAGTGTTGGGTGCAAATAGCGAGAGGGAATGCTTGGAATTTGGGAGTGATTCAATTGTACAGTTCAACTTAAAGGTTTCACTTATGAAAACCATATTTTTAAAAAGCACATTCTTTAAATTTGGAACTTTCCACCAATGCTACCTTTGTCGTGATAAGTCCAATTTGCTTTATAGGGCTTAAAGGCTAGGTGTTATGATGACACTCTTTATTTTTATTATTGTCTAGAAATCTCATCTAAAGACCAATGCCAATAATGAATGATCAATGATATTATTATATTTCTGAGCATTTGAAACCCAAACATTGAAGCACTAATGCCCCATCAGACTATGGCATGTTGGGTGCTCTAATTGCTAATTATTTAAATCTGAATCACGATGGCATTATTGTGGGTTCCCCCCCCCCCCACCCCCCCACTTAAGATGCAGAAAAATACACATCAGAGTGGAGAATTATTTCTATACTTTCAACGTATTACATACTATGTCTGTTAACCTACTAATTATGTGTTTTCACCACTCAGAGAGTTTGCAGATTGACGTGTTGAAACTGCAGAAGGAAAACCCCTTGCTGGAGCAGAAAAATTTCAACTTCAGATCTCCTCGTTAAAACAGCAGCTTGCCACAATCCAACTGAGACAATGACTGGAAGATCTCAAAACACTACTGGTTTGGCAATGCTGTTTTCTTTTCTTCTTTTCATCAGCATTTGTATGATTCAGAATTAATATTGCAAAAATGAATAAAAATGGTTTCATACACATATGACACACACTTTACCTCTTTAAATAATAATAATAATAATAAAGGAAAACAACTCAAACAGCAATGGAGGCTAAGCTATGTGATCTAATTTTGTGATCGTAGTAAACATACGAGATATTCTGTTGACAGAAAGCAATGACGTGTGCTGCATTCAAGGGAGCAGCGTGAGCTTCGACTTTCAGCCTTATATAGCCGTTAACACGGGCCGCTACTTATTCAAGTTATTATTATTCAAGCGTGCTTGTGGTTAGAAATTATAACAAATTTCTTAGTTGAATTTCGACGGTTTATACGAGCGCGGGACGTAACATTTTGTTGCGGGAGAATAATAAACGCCTGTCGTCTTGGGAAGGGCGGCCAGTTGGTCGACACTCCTCTACGCAAGTGAAGTGGACACTCTTTAGTCACGTGACTGCTGGACCTGAAAAACACCGAGGACCCGACCAGCTTGTCAACAACTGCAGGAAGGTGCGACAGACAGCCAGCAAACTTTCTCATCGTCGACCGAGCAAACTCCGAAGCTACACCTGTCCGGTAGACAGGCCGCCTCAATGCATTACATAAGACCGAAAACACCGAGGAGATCATGGATGTGTACGATTTGTTTAGTAGTTGCAGAAAGGGCGACATTTGTAGAGTCAGGTAATCATTGGCTCAGCTACCGTTGTCCTTCCTTGGTGCTTTGCCTGTGTGCTACCAGCTAATTCACTTTACTTTCCATGGGCGAAGTTGCAGCAAATCTGTTGTCTTATGTTTTCCTCGGGCCTGTCTCGCACACGAAGCCTTCCTTTGTTTGGCCTGCTGCCGCCTTGCAGCTCAGCCAAAAGTTAACTGCATTGTTTTGCTAACACGTAAACACGGAAGGCAGGCTGCTAACATTAGCTTTCGTCACCCACGTTGTAACTTCAGCTATCGTTTGTAGGCCAACTGCAACGTAGCTAGGGTTTATTACCTGTCAGTGTCGGCTGCTTAGAATGTTGGTGCTCATTAATAGTTAATTAATATACATATGGTAGCAATATATATTGATGTAAGACACTGGCATGTGTCTGATTTGGTACAGGCTGGTACAGTCCTGCTGATTGCAGAAAGAGCAGTAATAAGTCAGTACTATGGAGTCAGAGGTGCCGTAAAAAGGAATATATGGGAAAGAATAAGACAATACATGTGGCAATATAAAGAATGAATAAATGGATATATAAAGACAAATATTTTTCCTTTTGCCTTTCCATTATTCCTTTTGATATTCCTTGAAGGGCAAAGCTGTCAATCAACTGGCTTTGGGTGGGCCTTCCTGCCCAAGCATGAATAATCAATTCACGCATACATGAATCCTGCTTTGGCTGGAGCTTTTTTAGCACTGACAACAGGAAGTAGACACAACATATGCTTGCATATGCACAGTGCGAACGTGGTAGCAGTGTGTTTGAATCAGCGTAGGAAACATGGCAGAAGCGGAGAAGTGTCATGGGGAGTCTTGGACAAATGTCTGCGCTGACTAATACAGACACTGACATACATGACATCCATTGCCACTGTTGCAGATTATGGCACGTAGGAAATAAATGATTAAAAATACACCTGACCATGCAAATAACCAGATAATGGCTGGAACACCGGCTCACACGTTAGGAAGCAAATCCTTTTCTTCCTTCCCAGATTCGAACGCTACCATGTTTGTACTGCACATGCGCAAATCTGTGTCACCTATTCTTCATTGTAATGCAGTTGGCATCTAGCATTGCATTGTGTCTACTTCCTGTGCTAAAAAGCTCTTGCCAACGCAGGGTTCATGTGTGCATGAACTGTTGACTCAGTCTGTGCAGGAAGGCCCGCCCAAAGCCAGTTGATTGACAGCTTGCCCCTTCAAGGAATGGGAAAAACAAAAGGAAAAATAATTAAATGTCTTTATTTATCCACATGTATTACTTCTTTTATATATTTCCACATTTATTGTCTTGTTCTTTACCAGATTTGTTGTTTTTCATGGCTCTCCTATGACTCCATACAGTACGATACCCAACTTAACTCCCCAGCTAGTCCCAAAGAGCAAAAGTACATTTCTCCAACACAGTTTATGGCAGGTTGTGACTGCATAGACTCCAGTACATCACTGTAACAACTTTTCTTTTCTCTCTTAGATACCTTGTTGAACAAAGAGATGTGGACCTCAATGTAAGAGATAAATGGGACAGCACCCCTTTGTAAGTACATTTTGGTCAATCATCTAGCTAACACAGCACCATTACTCTAACAACTTAAAATGGGAACGCTTTTGTTCTTCAGGTATTACGCTTGTCTCTGTGGTCATGAGGAGCTGGTCCAGTATCTGTTGGCTAGTGGTAAGGCTGGCATTTTACTGTTTAAGTAATGCAAACATAATAAAAGTCTAAACAGTGAAACTAATATAGTATGATGTCATGTTGAGCATTATAATCACACTGAGAGGTTCTGTGGTATAACCGTGGTTTTTTTCCCCATCACTTTGCTTTCAGGTGCCAAGTGTGAAGCCAACACGTTTGATGGCGAGCGGTGTATGTACGGCTCTCTGAACGACTCTGTTCGACGCCTGCTCAAAGACTACAAGTGTGTCAGTGTCCGTGCCATGCAGCGTGATGATTTTAACTACTTTCTGCACATGTAAGGATCAAGTGCCTGTTGGCTATTCATGTAAATTCCTCTACAGAGCAGGAGACAACCTGCATACCACCACATGCATTCCTCCATCTATTCCAAACGATGTGTGTTTTTGCATTAGGTTACTGGAGCAGGGTCAACACAGCGATGTCAAGTTCCTGGTCCATGGACAAATATTCACGGCCCACCGATGTGTTCTCAGTGCACGCTCAGAGTACTTCACTGATATGTTTGAGAGCAAATGGAATGGGAAGAACTTGATCACCCTCAAACATCCTTTGGTAGATAATAATGTATATTCCGGTTGATTAAATCTGTGTTTCTGCATCTTGCCAGCTTTGTTATTAGATTGTTGTGTCTAATATACAATAATGCAGGCATATTGTTTCTGTCTATGGATAAAAGTGGTTTTGATTTCAGGTCAACCCTGCAGCCTTTGGAGCCATCCTGCAATATTTCTACACAGGTGGGCTGGTCACAGCTTTAAGATTTTGCAGGATACTTCAGTCTGAACAATTTTTGAATGCATCAGTAACTTCAGTATCATTCTTGATTAATTGGAAACCTAACAAAAATGAACAATGAACAATATTACCCCAAAATAATCAAATCAGATAAACAGGAAAGGCAGATACACTGGGCCTGTTCATTTGTTTTCTGATTTGATTTGCGAAATTGATGGTATTTTACTAATATAATATCTTGATTTTATCAAATCAGAAAAGAAGAAAATACAATTTTTATTACAATTCTTAAGAGGTTTTAAGGTACCCTCTTCAAAGATAAGCTTACAATTTTCCAAGTCTATGTTAAAACAATATTCAGGTGGCCATATGAACACTGAAACTGTTAGTTCTTGCTGTAATTGTCCCTTCCTAATGCACTTTCAATGTAAATGATGGGAGACAAAATCCACAGTCTTTGTTCTGTGGAAAAATACATTCAAGATATTACAGATATATATAAAGCTAATACGATGGCTTCGGCCTTCTGAGTTAGACGCTTCGGCCTTCTGAGTTAGACAAATCAAATCTTCCAAAGTTGCAGTCTTTTCGGTATCAAATTCCTGCTTTTTCTTCCTGTTCTAAAAAGATTGTAATTTTGCAACATCTCAACTTAAACTTAATTTAAGACTGGACTGCTGGAGCCTCATATTAACTTGTGCTGAACTTTGTAATATACTCATGCATGAAACAAGGACTGTAGATTTTGTCCCCCATCATTTACATTGGGAGCATGTTAGGAAGGGAACTCCTCACAGACACTATGAGCAATGGGAATGATTTAAGGAAGGCAAAAACTGAATGTTTTTTTTATGACAGTCTTGAAAAAAATATGAACCTATGGCTTTAACTGTCTGAAGTAGAAAGAAAAGTGTACAGAAACAAATATTTTTTAAAGGTGACCGATATCATCAAGAAATTGATAACCTTATAAGTTATAGGTTATAATATTTAAAGATTCAAACCACCATGCTCATACTGGTCTACTGTATGTGTAGTCCTGTAAAGGAAAAGTTCAATTGAATTAAAAAGGTGTAAGAGTCCAACCAATTTTAGTCCATTTTGTTTTCTTAATGTCACAGGACGAATGGATATTGATATAAGCCTTGTGGAGGACTCCAGACGACTTGCTAAACAGTGCAAAATGGCAGGTCTCATAGAAGAGCTGGAGAATAAATGCAAACAGGTGTATGAATTTGGTAAGACAGTACTCGTGGTGTAATACACACAGTTTTCCAAATGGTCTCAAACTAAATGTCCTTTCCCTGCATGAAGGATGTCTGTCTAGCCTCTTTCCCCCCCTTTCTTTCCTCATACTGAAGTGTCCAACAAGCCAGGAGTCTGTGTGAAAGTCCTCAGCCTGGAGCCCCACAGCTGTCAGCTTCAAGAGGAGATGGCTCAGTTAGCAGACTGTGCACTTCCCACTGAACTAAGAGTAAGGACACGGTAGCAAAAAAATCAACAACACTAACCACACAAACACAACAGCAGTTTTTAACGAGCCAATTCTGACTTCGACTTGTTGATTCTCCCAAGGTTGGATTTGGTGAACTCCCCTTTAACAGAGTCGACTGCTTCCCTACTTATCCTGACATCTGCTTCAGAGTCGATGGTTACAATTTCTTGTGTCATAAGGTACGAACTCACACAACATTGCTCAGTCACATTACAGACCCCCACACCCGCCTAGAGCTTGTCACTCAAATGAATATCACAGTTGTGTTATGTGTGTGTTTGTGTCTCCAGGCATTTTTCTGTGGGCGTAGTGATTATTTTAAAGCCTTACTGGAGGATCACTTCAGTGAAGGAGAGCAGCTGCAGTCCCAGCCCTGCACCCCAGTGATTACTTTACACAACATTGCCCATGAAATATTTATCCATGTCATGTATTACATCTACACTGATGACACAGAGGTTAGTGCACAAATGTCTGTCTGATAATTATTTTGTGGAATTGTTTATCAGGGATAACTTGTCATTCGGTGAGAAAATTGGTCACAGTTTCTTATCAGTCTACCAGTCTACCCTTCACCTTTGCAGACCAATTAGTGGCTGACAAACTGGTTTCCTACTGTTGGGCATGAGTCTGTTAAAAAGAAGCTCTAAAAACCCCACTGTACGCTGTATCTGCCCAGCAGCAAACAGCACACAAAGCCGAAGTTAGTGACTTGCTGGTGGACTTAGTGGAGCATTTACCAGTTAAAGAGCCAGATGTTTACCTTAGGAGTCGGGGGCGACCAAAACAGAGCTTAAAGAAGGGTAGAAATTGGACTTAGATTCAGAAGCATAACCAGAAACAGGACTTCAAATGAATGCTAATGTTGATTCCTGTCTGCTGGATGTATTAGTAGGCAACGGATTGCAAACGGGTTCTCCATGATGATATAATATGTCAGTGTTGTGCTTGTGTTGCAGCTTTTTTCCTCCGTTTTTGCGGGTTTAAAATGTAAAAATTGCAACGCATCCCCTCCAATAACCGTAGCGTGTCTTCAGATTGTCACACCCTGACATGTTGGCATCCTTGACCTATGTAACATACTAAATATTTTAACTCTATATTGGGTGGGAACATCCACCAAAAAATACAGTGACGTTTTCATGATCTTTGACAATGTAACCAGTGATTTTGAACACAAACAAACGTTTGTACAAAAGCCAGAAAACAACATAGCTCAGTCGTAAGGATGCTATGTTGATCTGTTAATAATGCATTGGCGAAAGAGTGTGTGTACTCGCACGCGCTCTGTGAGTGTTGATATCCAATTTAACTCAAATGTCCCAGTAGTGCTAACAGTTTTGAATAGGACACTGCTCCCATGTCTCTGAAAAATTGCCATCACGATGGTGATTTTTTTTTTTTACCACTGGATCAGAGACATTTGGTTGTCTTGATTGCATCAATGGAGAAACAACTTAATTTTCAGTCAGTGGTCAACTGCCTACAAAGCAAGGAACAGCATGGAATTCACTTTTTACAGCGATACAAAGGTAAATTGGTTTCTTTTCACAGAGAACACGCAAACCCCTTTAATAACAAAGGCAAAGTGCACTTGAATGTCCATCATTATTGTTAGAAAAATATTCTACTCCAGGACAAGCATTATTTTCCCAACATTTATTACTTGACAGCTGAGTGGATATTTTTTATGTCCAGCTAACTACAGAGAACGTGTTTGACGTGCTGTGTGTGGCTGACATGTATCTGCTGCCGGGGCTAAAGCGTCTTTGTGGGAAGACGCTCGCTAAGACTATATGTGAGGACAACGTTCTGTACATGTGGAAGACGGCAAAGCTTTTCCGTCTCTCTCGGCTGGAGGATCACTGCACAGAGTTTATGGCCAAGATCATTGATCGGGTGAGTGTCTGTCGCTGTGTTAACAATGGAGGTGGCTCTGTTTTGACTGGCTAACAAGAAAGTGTCTGGGATATTGCAGCTGGTGGCTGAAGTGCACACAAGACTTCAAATTCATGCTTTCTTCACTGTATATGCACAATTATTGATGCTTATACCTTGGGTAGTGTCACTGGACATTCATTAACTGATGAGGCTTTTCTTTGAAAGAATAGTTTGACATTTTGGGAAATACGCTTCTTTGCTTTCTTGCTAAGAGTGTGTACGCAAATGTGTGTATGTTAAATATGAAGTTAGAACCAGCAGACCATTAGCTTAGCTTAGCATGAATGCTGGAAAACAGGGTTAGAAAATCGGAATTCAACAAAAGCTCAAATAGTGAATGCAGACAACAGCATGTAACGTAAAATCCATATTTTAGTAAGTGTTACATTGTTATTATTGGTACTTTGGTGATGTTGATGGTACTTGGCTGCCGCTTGTACATCTAACATTGCCACTACACCAAATGCCACAGTAAAGACAGACCTCTGCCATAATAATACTTTTTGTTGTTGTGTTTGGGAGCAACATGATTCCAGTTTTGGCAGTGTAACACCTGTGAGCCGAGTTTGATGTTGTTAATGATTCTTGTCAGGTGCACTCAGTTCCCCCTTCAGCATAAATTCACACCTGTGTTACCTGTCTAACCTGTCTGTCACAGCTGGTGGAGCAGGCGGAGTTTGCTGAGATCATCAGAGAGGACGCAGATTCATTGGAAGAGAGACACGAGACCGACTCCGTTCCCCTGGTGGACGACATCCGCTACCACATCGCCAGCAATGTGCAGACTTACAGCGCAATCGAGGACGCCAATCAGAAATTGGAGTCCTTGGAGGAGCTGCTCTCCAGCATTAATATTGACTGCTGAGCCTATAATGACCTGCCGACCAGGTTGTGGTTTGTGGCTGCAGCTGCTGAGTTTGAATTTTTTAACGTGGATGATTTGGGCGGGGACGTATGAGGAAAACATGTGCGTTTGTAGGTTTTATTTTATTTACAGTATATTGTACAGAGTATATATTTCCAAAGGGTGTTCTGATGTTACAGGGGCATAGTCAGAGAAAGCTGTTTATGTTATGCTGTTAAAGGTTTCTTGGAGTGAGACATATCAAATGTGAGAAAAGACATTTGTTAGGAGGTATCACGTTAAGTTCTGCAAGAGGGAGTTTGAAGAAACTGGAGTATATATTTGCAACAGAATATATTTGAACTGCACATACATGGATTTATTTTTAAGCATTATTTGTAGCGCCTATAATTTCAAACTTATTTAGCACTTTTAAAAGTTCATCTTCGGCCATCATATCGAACTCCATGACTTTTGTTTGTATGCTTAAAGAAAGCCAAACAAGTTCATGCCATGCACGGGCACGCACTTGATAACTATGAGTAAAAAGATGAATAGTACCGTATATATTTGCTTCATTCATCCGAGAAACATTTTTAACCTCTAACTCCTTATCTGAAGTTACATAGAATATAGTTTTATGATGTATTTCATGCTCAGAAGCATGCAACTTTTATTTTGAATTTGATTGGACTCATTTGGCTGCAGTACTTTCCCTCACTATTCAACTCCACCATGATTACTTACATTTCTCTCCCTCTAACATATTCCTGCCCTTTGTTTACACTTAAAATTGGAAAATATATTATAAAATATATTTAATATATTATATATTTAATGATTATATTTTAATTGATTAGTTATATTTTATATATCATATAAAATATTAAATATATAAAAATATATTTCCTACTGACATGTATGACAGCAAACCTATCTTGTCCAATGTGTGCACAAGAAAAAGAAAGCTTTTACTAAACTGTTTGCATGTGAAATCCACCATCAGCACTTGGATATATTTAAAGATTTGTTTTCAAAATGGCGATATCACCCATTTCTCAGTTCAGATTGGTAAATAACTGTTCTTGGTTTCAGCAATTAAATGTGGTATTGCAATTACAAGTAGTGTTTTATTCAATGTCTCTCATGAATGTGTCATTGTGGCTTCATAAAAATGAATTGGTCTTACTTGCATTATTCATCATGACTTTTTGCTTAGCCATTCTAGCAGCTCTATCGGTTGGTCCACCACTTTGTTCCAGACTGAAATATCTCAACTATTAGATGGATTGTCATGAAATGTGGTACAGACATCATGACTCTCAGGATTATCTATAACCCCTTTGATGATTGTCTGACTTTTCATATAGTGCCATCCTCTGGTCAAAGTTTCATTCTGTCCAATACTTTTGTTTATAACCAAATATATGCAAAAATAAGGCCATTCCCATTAACCTCAGATGTACTGGTAACACTTTAACTCCCTCTATGTAGCATTTGTAATCACTATTTAAACATTTAATAAATGGTTTAAAACACTAAAACGTCAAGCAGATATAAAGACATTTTAAAGTGTTAATTAATGTACCATACTATCAACAATTTCTCCTGTGATGACATATTTTACATTATTACATCTGTTTTATTGTTATTCATCATTCATTTAACATTTACTGCACCAGCCTCCTGCTTTTGGGTGTCCAGAGAAGGAGGTACGGTTGTTGAGAAATATGTTCAGCGTCTGCATACAACCACATTATAGTGTTTTACACACTATTTAACAGTAACATATACATTTTGAAAGTTTGTTAGTTATCAATATAAATTGTATTTCTTGTTAATAAGCAAATGTTAGAATGCTATATGCCCTGAGGCCTGTGTCCACATGCTAAACTAAGATGGCAAACACCTTTAGCATGTTAGCATTTAGTGCAAAGCACCACTGTGCCTTAGTACAGCCTTAATGAGCCGCTAGCATTTCTGTAGACTGGTCGTTTCTGTTCGTCTTTGTTTTTCGTTGAGCAATATTTTACTTTCCAAAATACATCTGAAAAGGTCTTACAGCTTTGGGCGAGTTTGCAAGTTTCCAGTACAATGCTTATTCAGCATTACTTCAGAGTGGAATATATAGGAAAACATAAACCTTTCCTTCAACTGGCTTTATTTGAATTATAAAATGCAGTTGTATGAATCAGAGGAACACTTTCTATGAATTTGCATTTCAAGATGAAGTGTAGGAAGGCACCCAAAGATGGCGCCATTTCTCTGTTTATCATCACTGGTTGAAGAAAAACACTTCTTCATGCACCATGTGGGAAACAAATAAATCTGTCATCCTCATCTCTGAATTCATGGGAGCATTTTCTGAATGGGGCTGTTTGACAGTTTTTAAATGGCTCATTCATCACAAAGTCCACAAAGGTGTAATTGGGCAATATAGAGTGAGGCACTGTTACATGTTAGCAGTGATTTAAATGTGTGTATGTACGTGTCAGTGTACTTTCACCATAGTTAATAATTGCCGTCCCTGTGGGCTCCATCACTCTTATTTCAAAGTCTTGGAGATGAAGGCAAAGCTGTACGTCACCTTAATGGAGCCCTGAGGTTCAGAATAGTGGGTAAACTCAAATCCCAACAGGGAGTACACTCTGGAGCAGAGCTATTGTTAGAACACATTAAAGTGCAGTTCAACAGAAACACTAAGGCCATCCTTTAGATAACAAAACCCTTGGCTTCCAGCTCAGCATCTTAAAGGCTTACATGTTGAAAAAGGCAGGAAAAAAAACAACACAATTAGTTATTACTCCAGCAAGCTTCCTTTACAAACGTTTTATGGTTGTTGCTAAGCAAATCGGCGTGGTTTTGGGTTTGGGTGGGAATGTCCAGTTTATTTGGGATACATCACACTACACCGACAAGTGGGCATTTGCATATGCTCTGTACAGGATGAACTTATATTTCTCTTTCAATTCCCATGGAGACTGTGTTTACAAGTCAAACCAGCCTCTCTATGATAGCAGCTTGGTGCCTCAGTTAGTTCCCATTCAAACTCTCTACACCTCTACACTGGCCCAAAGTCAGAATGGGACAGAGTGAAGCCTGAAAACTGTGAGCTTGGATTTAGTTGAAAGCAAGACTTTTGTCAGTTAAATCTGACCTTAAAATGTCAGTTTACAATAAGGCTTTTCAGCTGTGTTAGCAGCATGGCTCTAAGGACAGCATTGTCATGGTCCAAACTGAAATATCTCAACAACTACAGGACACATTGAGCTGAAGTGTTTTATATACATCCATGGTCCCTAGAGGATGAAGCCTAATTATTTTGGTGATCTGATCTTGATTTTAACTCTAGCGCCATCAGCAGGTTGAAGTATTTGGCTTTTACTGAAATATTTCTACAACAATTCTATGGATTGCCATGAATTTGGTGTCGATATCCAGGGTGCACAGAGGATGAACCTTACCTGAGTGACTGATTAACCCGGACTTTCCTGTAGTGCCAAAAGCAGTCCGAAGTTTTCACTTGTCCTGTGAACTATCTCAACATATTCCTGGATGGAATAGCACAACATTTGGTACAAACATTTCTGGTTCCCAGAGGATGAATCCTTATGACTTTGGTGAGCCCCTGACCTTTTCTCGAGCACCACCATGAGGTGCCCATTTGTAATTCTGAGTGAATGACTCAACTATTGGATGAATTGCTATGAAATTTGGCATTTCTGACATTTCGTCCAGCACCATTATCAGATACATATTTTTAATTGTCTAATACTTTAGTTTTTGACCAAATACCTGCAAAACTAATGACATTCCCATCATCCTCAGCTGTACTTTGTGTTGCGTGCAAATGTCAATATGCATGTTAACATGCTAAACTAAGATGTGTTAGCATTTAGCTCAAAGCACTCCGTGCCTAAGTACAGCCTCACAAAGCCACTAGCATGGCTGTAGAATCAATGTTTTTCCCACTTTGATTGCACAACTCTGTTGTCACTTAATGTGACTAAATCTATTTAGATCTTGTGGTCAGTTTGTTTCTTGGCACAGTAGCAAAAACGGTCTTTACAGCTTGTCAAGCAATGAATTGTCCCTTTGCCCTTTGTGTACAATTTTCTGTAATAGCTGAAGTTAAAAGTGAGGCCTTATAATAACTCAGAATAAAGGCCTAACATCACGGTCAGTGATTGTTTTTAATGTTCACTGTCATTCTCAGCTAGCATGAAGCCAACCCCTAATTTGAGCTGTGTTCGTATAATAATAATTTCCTTTTTCAAACAATTGCAACATACTGGCATGCGTTCAATTTCAATGTGCCTCCTTTACAGAAGACACTGACTTGAACTAAAACTGTTATATTTTATTTTGTCTCTGTCCAAGTTATTATTCATCTTTCTGTCATGTGTCCAGTACAGTCCTCAACTTCCCCCCCCATTTCTTTTGTTTTTTTGCCATCCTGATTTCCATCTGTTTTTGCAGAAGAAAAAGAAAATCTTTAGGAGGGCAGCAGAAGGTAACATATATTGGCTCTTGACTCATGCAAATGTGTGACTCATTAAGACTTCACTGTGACTTCTGTCTCCTCATGCGGGGATCTGCAAGGACAGAAACCTACCAAAGAAATTGAGAAACAGCTGTTTTCTGCTTGTTCATTTAACCCCCTAACAGCAAAGGTTATTCTAATCTGTCTGGGTGTTGTTTTGACTCCTGGTGGATTCTTTCATTTAGGTTTATCAGTTTTTACTTGAGGTGCTATTTGGATGATGTGTACAGAACAAGCAGGGCTGTGCCATTCATACCATCTGTCTGTCTGTCCTTCTAGGAACAAACATGCTCATCTCAGCCTCAATGTTCTTCTATATGTGGCTCACATGAAGGATTAATTACATTTTGGAAAAAAAGGGGGAAGCTGCACATGAGATGTGTTAGTTTAGTGTGATATTTTTTCTTTGTACTTGAGTATTTCTATTTTATGCTGCTTTATACTTCTACTTTAGTACTTTTCAGAGGTAAATATTGCACTGTTTACTACATTTATCTAGCAGCAGTGGTGAGAGAAGTTTTCAGGTATGTTATTTAAGTAAAAATTGCAGTATAACAGGTGGCATAACAGGTACAAGTCATGTATTAAAAATCTTACTTAAATACATTTACATACGTACTATCATCAAAATGTAGTTAAAGTATCAAAAGTAAAAGTACTCATTATGCAGAAACATGCCCCTGTGTGTGTTATTATATAAGAATTTAAAAATCTGTTTTAAAGGTGTTAGTCATAACTATGTTGGCGGAGACATTTGCGACCTTGTCCCTGTGCATTGATACGTCCTCCCAGGCGCCGGAAGACACATCTCACTGCTGCTGTCACTGCCAATATCCTAATTTGCTATTAGTTAGGGATTACCACCTGAGAGAGGGAGAGAGTGGTAAGCCCATACTTAGCCAGAGACTGACCTGAAAAGCTTTGTCTCTCTCTCCAACTCCCCCACTCCATCTTACACTCCTCACACTTGTACATTTCAATAGTTGAACATGCATAAAAAAACAACAATACTGTATAACACTGACACACATATAAAAGCATTATGTTTAGCAGTACACTGTAGTTGACACCACAGAAAGCCTGCATTAACAGTTAATTAGACATTAAGACTTGGGCCCGTATAATGTAGTCCCAGCCAGCCATTATGTAAGAAATGTCACAGTAAAGACTACACGCACACTAAACTGAACAATAGGTTCCCATCAAGAAGATTTCTTTATAGGATTGTCTTTAAATGAGAGGCAGCAACCAGTCTCAAGTCTCTTTCCTCCCATATTTCTGCTGTTATGCCATGCAAATATCCGGATGAGGATGCCTATGAAATTTCATAAACACTGCTTACAGCTCAACCTTATCAACCAGGAATTCTGTTAACTTTCTGCCCTGAATGGAGGCTCTTCTTGGAAGTATGCGACAGTCATATGCTTACACTTAACATAGTTACAGGAATATCGGATTAAGCCTTACATGCTCCCTTGAAGTCAGGACACAGACAAGCAAGCTGGCAGTGGTCATATTAGTCAGCTTTGTCAAAGGCGGCGTGCTCTCTGAGAAAGCTGAGTAAATATATCTGGCCAATGCACAGGTGACATCACAGGAACGATGCCTCCCGTTCTTCAGCACAGGGGATTTTTTGGGGGGGGTTTACTTTTCTAATATGTGTCCGAGTGTTAATTTCATCATTCATCGTGTGACTAACTTGTTTGTGTGTTGAGGTGAGTCACAAGGTTGCCAGCAGAGAACACGGCCAGCTCTGCAGATAGATACAAACAGCGTCTGCATGTGAGACAGGATTACACTGTTACCATGTGACTGGTCTGTCCTTAGACAGACCTCTAACGAAAGACAGGCTAAATCTATCCAGGGCAACAACCTCTGGCCTCCAGACTCTTCAAATGTAAAGAATCAGGTGGACTTGTGTGAATAAATGCATCAAATGCTGTGAGGATGACAAATCCTGACACTGAATTCATGAGGTCCTAAGCTTTACAGAAAACATCAAATTTGGTGAAAAAAGCTGACATTATAGTCTTACTTTGTTTAGTACATAAAATCAAAGAATTGATTATTGAAGCGAGTTATAATATCAGCTATTTGGGCACAAACAACAGTTTAGATAAACGTGAACTGATAATTCAGTTCATAAAGTTTTACTAACAATGCAATTCAGAACATTGTTTTAAAACCCATGCAGTACAATGTTTCTCTATTCAGCTGCTGCTATTTTCCTTTTCTAGTTTCTTTACTGCTCCCAAATTAGCTGCTACTGTTTTGTTATTTTGGATTTTAAAGCAAAACAGGCTGAAGCAGCATTATCATGCAACACAGACCTGGAATTACCTCCCAAGTGAAATTACAGCAACAAGCCCTGATGCTGACCACTTTTAAATCAAAACTTTCCTATTTTACACTGCCTACTCTACCCAATAAGCCTTCATTTGTACATTTTAAATTAATTGTTTTAATTTAATTTAATTTGAATTGTTTTTAATAAAATTGGATAGAACCTAATGCTACAAAATGGTCTCCAAATATGATTATGGGTTTATGAGAGAAAAACAAATTTCACATTAATTGTTATAAACACGACTTTATCATAATGGTTAGGATGTTTGCTCTGTGGGCATGCCTGCTATTGTAACTTGATACAAGTTAGATATGGCTTACTCTCACCCATGTGTTCAGCTACTTTAGATTCAAGGTCTGTTTTTGTCACAGTTACAAACAGCGAGTGTCCAAACTTGCATTTTTTTTAAGTCACTTTCCTGTTTCCTGGCCATTTTGCACTCAGGCATCAGAAAGCAGTTGTCCTGCTGACAGAGCTTTTGTTCTCTGCAGGGAGAAACCATCGCTGAAACTCAAGGGGCCTGGGCGGCTTTGCTTTACAAGGCTGACATGAAATGTTGCCTCTAAGGCTAATGAGGAAACATGCAAGTAAAAGCATACGCAGCATAAAAATAAGGAACAAAAACAGTCTGTTCCTTCCTGTAATTTGATTTGAGTGTACTTTCTTCCATAAAATCGGACAATGAAAAACTTTGCTTCATTTCTGGATCAATATATATAAAAAATAACAAACTCCTGAGTTTGGCAAATCTCAACATGTGTCAGCAAGTCTTCACTTCCTGTTTCTGAAACAGTTAATAACAGATACAAGTACAGGATAATTTATTTAGAATATCACTCATGATAGACCTTCTAATAAACACACAGTGGTTTGTGTTTGTGGCCATCTTAATGCTTTACCTGCAATGCACGGCATAACAACACGCGGTTGTGCCATCTGTTTGACATGGTTGATGCTCCGGATTAAGACACTACTACACTACAGTGAACTATATGCAAACTAGTCTTGCAAATATACTGCTCAAAAAAATTAAAGGAACATATTGAAAACACATCAGATCTCAATGGGAAAAAAAATCATGCTGGATATCTATACTGTTATGGACTGGGTAATGTGCTTAAAAGGTGCATAAGAAATGATTTACCTTAATTTGTTTGGCTGCAAGCATTCACTTATTTATTAACCAGATCAGGAGTCTACAGTCATGCTAGCTGCCCTGTGACGCTGTACGTAGGCACAGTATCGCTTTGAGCTAAATGCTAAGGTGAGCATGTTACATGCTCACAATGAACATATGCACTATGTTAGTGTAGCATATTAGCATGCTATAATTTGCTAAGAATTTGATGTCATGATAATGGAGGACGGAATGTACTTGATGACCTTTTAAAATGCATGGAATATGAGGAGAAAAATAATTTACTATATTGTTTACTTTATACAATTTGTTTCTGAACTGAGTCAGATATATCCGGAGCTCCCACTGGGTTGTCCCTCACAATACCTTTTACGTTAACTTAGATAAACAATGTTTTAACTGACATGAACTGATGATACGGAGTCCCACCATTGACAGGTTAGAGGCATGGAGACTGGATGGTCAAGAGGACATACAAGAGACTCATCAGAAAAGTGCTTTAAAGCCCAAAAAACAATCAATTAATATGAGCCATTACAATACAAATGGTTAATGTTTACATTAACATTAAAGCAGTCAAGCTAAACCATTGACCATTCTGTTTCCTTGAAATTTCTTCTTCATAACCCGCGTGCTCCTTTGTTAAATTTGTGTTTCTTTTCATTTGGTGACTGTGAAAACCTTGACTACATGTTCCATTGTTTAATTGAATGATTATTATGATCTATTTGTATGTGTGGACGCATAAGCAAAATTCGACAGTAATAGAAAAAAATTGTTTAAAAAAAACAAAAACAAAACAAAGCCACTGGCAACAGCTCATAAAGGATGTGTCATGAGAAAGTGGCCAAAGTTCTAGTTCCTTCAGCCCGTGATTGCAGGTGAATGAGCGGCCGGAGGGAAGCTGTCGCTTTAAGAAGTTGTTGCATGTTGAAGCTGGTGATTTTCCACTCAAACTGTTATTAAACGCGCACCAGCTCGTAGAAACAATATGGTCTCACAGACAAATAGGTCACATTGTGTCACTCGGCGTTAAACGCAGACAAGACCAAACCAGGGACCAGCAGCAGGCTGCTCAGCGGGGCAGGTAATCGGGCATCTTCCTTTACGTCTCACGTCAGTGGAGGATGGTGACAATGTGTATATTCAAAAAGAAAAAAACCAAAACACTGCAAAAAACAAAAAAACAAAAAAACAAAAAAACAAAAAACCCATCGTTGCTATGCGCTTATAAACTCATTTTTAAGATTGTTGATTTTTATTATGATACATGTCGTTCGCCTCTGTATTTTGACGTTGTAGGCGCGCTGATTCCTTTTATTCCCCGATATAAACACATGATGCTGTGTCCTAATTATTTTTCACAATGCTTCCGCCGTCCGTGCTGCGTTTTGGCCGTGCTTTAAAAAGAACTGGAGCAAATATTGTGCGGGTTTGGCCCTTGAACCCGGCGTCCTGTGTTTAGAGCTGATAAGACGCTGCTCGCCGTTTCACTTTGATAGCGTTTCGGTCTGCGGTGATGCGTTCAAGTACATCCCGGGTTCGCAGAGATGTGTGTGTGTGGGTGAGGGGGGGGATATCATGTTTTTTGCTTCCTGCACGCTCCAGGTTCACCTTCACCCTCCACACCCACAAGCCATCCATGAATGTATGGATGAGTAGATGAATGTTTGCGCTCTGGAGGAGAGTCCCCAATAACCCCGATCTGCCCTTTCAGAGGGGTTAAGGCTGAGCGGTCGCTGGCCTACCTGAATACAAAGTTCCCAAAGTGAGGAGCCTGGGGCCTTTCAGGGTCCCTGAGTGGTTTATTAATATTGACAATAATCTGACCTACTACTGATTGTGAAAATGTGACTTTGCCATTTCATGGTTTAATATTTGAGAGCTCATGGTATACAAACGTTTGTAAAAAAGGAAATTGCTGTACATTGTATTCAAACTGTAAACATGCTTTAGCATATTAACTAAAAGTCCTTCAAACCTTGAGACAAATATTTTCTGCTCAATTAAGGCATAATAATGCTTGATTGTCTTTCTAGCACTGTGATTTTCAATGTTTGTGTAAGACTCCTCAAACACAACACAGAATCATTCACATGCACACAAATTTGCTCCTAAACAAGATCAAATCTTAGACAGACAAAACGTATTGTGCTTTCAGGGAAAGAAAAACAGGGTAGTTTGAATGTGTGCATGTTTGACACTATGTAGTTGCCTTTAATCAACAACAACTAAACCCTTTACAGAGGCGGTCTGTGAGCTATGCGTTATGAACAAACGTCACATGGTTTCTATTGGTTAAAGTGGAACTCTTTTATGAGATGACCCGCATCTCACCTTCAAAATACAAACCCTATGGTGTCTCTCACAATAGATAAGACAGTGTCTGTCAAAGGTTGCATAACCAAAATAGTATACAGAGCATGACACTGACCAAAATATGATGAATTATGGCATTCAACGCTAAGGGGTGTGTGTGTGTGTGTGTGTGTGTGTGTGTGTGCGTGTGTGTGTGTGTGCGAGCGCGCGCACAGTGTTTAAACGTCATCAGCTGATCCCTGTCCCCCATTTAACTGTGCAATTTATCAGTTTTTAATTGACTCTTGCATGCCAGCTTTTGTCTAGCCATTGTGAGCTCGCGGAGCAGTGAATGGTATCCGAACACACCATGGATAAGCAAAGGAGACACATTACCTTATTAGGAGTTGTTATAAGCGTATTCTGTACTCGTTTCCAAGCTAACTAACCACATGTCATGAAAGAATGGAGGACAGTGATTCAAAATGTCCCGCATACCAGGAATTATCACAGCATACACATGTATAAAAATAGTTTTCACACAAAGATGCTTGGAAGTGGCATGGTGGTGCTATGATCCTTGTGTCATATTGCTATGAGGGGCTTCTTATGAACCTTGTGTCATATTTTAGTGTGTGCAACAGTAACAAAACCCCCCAAAAAACATCACTTAAACTCTGAATGCTGCCTTCAGTTCATCCATTCCTACAATATCATAATTCAAGACCAACCCCCAGTGTTGGACCAGCCCAGTCTTTCTTTTCCTCTAACTTGTCCTCTGTGTCTCCAACATGAATAAGAAGTGTGTGTGTGTGTGTGTGTGTGTGTGTGTGTGTGTGTGTGTGTGTGTGTGTGTGTGTGTGAGTGAGACACACACACACTTGGCTGTGTGCTTGTTTGTGGGCAGAGAGCAGTGGGAAGTGGAAATTTACAGTCAGTACCTGAGTTGTCTGTCACGCCGAGGCAGCGTCCAATCTCCACTTTGGATTTAATTGTCTTTAGCCAAGGGGCGGGCCCTGCTGTCAGCTCCACTTCTTGTGCCCCGTGTCGGCATAACAGCATTCGGTACAGAGGAATGGTGACAGCTGAGAGGGAAGAACTCTATACATACTCGCAGCCATGAAGGAAATGTAAGTTATTTTAAACTGCTTTACTGGTTTTTTAGTATAGTCAAGTTCTTCTGCATGGATGGGTTAAAAAGAGTCAAATCAAAAACAGCGTACTGCTGTCTATTTGTATGTTTAAAGGTTAGATAAATAGAGAAAGTAGATTGATTTTATTGTTGTTTGTGACTCATATTGAAAGGATTACTTGCTAGCAAGAGTCAGTGATTTCAAATTAACATTAGTGAGGGTTTTACAAGTAATAATGTTGTGCTGAGATGTTTGTTTTTCTTTTTTTTTTAACTTTGTTGTCAAGTATGTCTGCGTTAAATCCCAAGGACAGCTTGCCTTAAGTCTTATCTGGCGGGCAGACAGCCTCCTAACACCATGCAGGCAGCAGGTGAAAGCATATGCTGAGCAGACCAGAGTAAGGGGGGGGGGGATAAAGAGAGAGAGAGAGAGAAACAGGGTGAGGAACAGAGTGGGCAAGAACAGATACAGTTATGTAAGGAGGTCTGAGAATGGAAAGCGGTTCAAGTTGACTTGTCATGCATAACAGGAAGCGCGCAATCCTAGAAAATGATGGGACGTAGTGTGCAAACAGGGGGATGAGGGGTTGTTGTTCAAATGTTAATTAAGTGAAGAGACACATAGTTCCCAGAAGGAATGTGGAAGGTTTCAGGGAATCTTATAATTGATGTGGTTGTTGGTAGAAGTGCCCATTCCTGAGAGGGGGAAGTTGTTATTATCACAGTTATTCTGTTTTGACTTGTTGTCCTAATTTAATTTCCACTTATCACCTTCCATGTTTTAAACCTTTCCCTTGTTCTCAACAGTTTTACACTTTGTTTTCAACAAGAACAAAACTCAGGTTCACATTTTGGAGGCGTGACACTTTTCTGGTCAACTTGTTTTGTTATCTGAGCTTCGATGAATAACGCAGTCTAAATAAAATCAGACATCGTCTCTTAAAAGAGGATGAAACCTTTCTCCCTAGTATTACAATTAATCTCAAAACCTTATAATTAATCATAGCTTTCTTATTGACCCTCTTTTGTTTGTTATTACACCAGCTGGGAGCTTAAATCACATTCAGTATTGATGTGTCTTTTGCAATTATTCCTGTCCTATTAGGGTTTATCTTCTCCTCTTTGGCTCATGCGGGGAAATGGGATTCCTCAGTCAGTTATAACAAATCCTCTCTTTCATGGACAGGCGGTTTACAGTGTAAACACAAGTGAACTTAAGCTGGTGTATCTTCCTGAGCAGCTGGGGCTTTGGGAATGCTGAGGAATATCTTCCTCCTTTTGGATTTGGATTACGGCAGGCCGACTTGTTGCCGATACGGTAGCATAAGAGAAAGCTAAAAGAAAACTTTCCTTCGGGGCCTGGCGAAGGCGCGTATCGTGTGCAAACATTCCCTTCCTTTTCCTTCTGTGACAATGTCCCCCCCCCCGAGCAGAAAAACCCACCCTGGACCCCGAGTAAAGTTGGGAAACAAGGAGCTTCATCTACAGCTAATTAAAAACACCGGCGTGAATATGCACATTCTGTCCTTAAGCTTTAGCAGTCAATACAGTTTGAAGCACTGAGTGATTCAGTGCATATTTTCACAGTTTGATTGTCCCAAGATGCTGTACAGTGTGAGAGTGGTGTTGGATATTCCTTGTTCTCAGATTTATATTTTATCAGGCGTTTGCAGTCTGTTTCAGCGCAAATCAACTCCACAAACATTCATCTGGTCTGAATGACCTCCATCCATCAGCTGTTCAGATTAGCAAGATTAGCAACATAGTGCTGTATATCCCAGTGGTGACACAGCATGCTGTAACGCAATAAGGAGACAGCATTTTCTCCCTAATGCTCCTCCCTATCTGTGCGTTAGTCGTTGTCTCTTTCCATCTTACATGTCCCTTTTTCCTTTTTTGCCACCCACAGCATGGCACAAAAAGAGAAGCTCCAATGCCTGAAGGACTTTCACAAGGACACCCTGAAACCTTCACCAGGGAAGAGCCCGGGTACACGGCCTGAGGATGAGGCTGAAGGCAAGGCTCCTCAGAGGGAGAAGTGGGCCAGCAAGCTCGACTTTGTCCTGTCTGTGGCCGGAGGCTTCGTTGGATTAGGAAATGTCTGGCGCTTCCCGTACCTTTGTTATAAAAATGGTGGAGGTAGGCAGGAGACACACAACAGATGCCAGAGTGTCGAGCCAAAACAAATGGTGATCGTGTAGCAAGAAGATGTCTTACTCTGAGCTGATTCCTATGTCCATTACCTACCCAGGTGCGTTTCTCATCCCTTACTTCATCTTCCTGTTTGGGGGTGGCCTGCCCGTGTTCTTCCTGGAGGTTGCACTGGGCCAGTACACCTCTGAAGGAGGGATCACCTGCTGGGCCAAGCTCTGCCCCATCTTCACTGGTCAGTCCAAGCACGTAAACACTGCACACACTCACACACAGACAGGAAAATAGAAAGCCTTGCATGGCAGCACAAATCCCGGGCAAGATCATTTAATATTTAGAGCAGTGTAAAAGCCTCATTTGTCCAAACAAGAACTCTGCCCTGATTTTCTTCATGTTTCAGTCCATTATTTGACATTATGTTCTGCTGAAGTGCTCCCACCTCTCCCTCCCAGTGTAATTGGACCAGTCTTAATTCCTTAGGCTAAATTAAAGTACACAGTAACGCAGGAGTTGAATATTAAGGGAACTGAACACGGAGTATCACGGAGGACGAATTATATCAGTATACTTTAGTTCCAGTGGCAGCTTCAGGTAGAACATGCACAAGGGTACACACACGTATTCAAACAGAAATATACAAACAAACACCACATGTTTGAAGGCGCTCCAAATCATAAAGTCATCCTTGGATTGCAGATTTGGTGTGTATAACGAATTGATGAGTTCTTGGTTACCATGGAAACAGAATAGATGCAGCAGGTCTGCATTAAAAAGATACAGCGGGTACACAATTGTTTTGTCTTTGCTTTTAGGGAATTATAAATACTGTATGTTGCCTGTGGCAGTGTTGTCAGGGTCGGGTTCTCTCACCGGTCTCTCTTGACCTGCGATCACCATGAGCTACTGATATTCTAAGACACTCTAGGGCCACTCATTGCTCTTAGGTGCAGCCCTCTAGTGTTGAGTGACCTCTGTAGACAAGCACTGAGGCACCGCACCTTCAGCAGCTGCTGTGACTCTCCTTACACATGTTTACACACAGAACGTGACATGAAGGGAGGAAACTGCGCAGCACCGGATCTCCAGCAGCTGCTGATGGTCTCCGCTATTCACGGAATGCTGAGGCTGCCGTCAGACTATCTGGCGCAGCGTCTGTGTGGTCGCAAAACTGTCAAATCACAAATCTCTCCATTGTTCCCCCCATATTTTCATCACATGGAGAATTCACGACTTTACTCCCTGCACACAGTCAACTACACACAAACCCACCTGTCACAGGATTGACTCGTCTATCAGTTTGCATTTGGAATGTGGGAACGAGAAGGTGGGGGTGACAGAGATGATGAGTTTAAAAATACTACTGAGCAGTGGAAGTACCGGGTATTTCCGTGTATCCGGGTTCGTGGCAAAGTCATCTAAAAATAGCGTAAAAACACTAAGGACATTATAACAGTACATAGCAGAGTCAAGCTTGCACGTTTATCCCTCTTTGAGTTGATAAAGACCTCCACAAATGGTTTAATTGTTTATATAAAGTCCACATAAACACCAGGCTGAAAATAAGTGTTTTACTGTCCTCAAGTTACATGTACTATCACTGATGGTGTTGTTGGGTGATGCACTGGCACACCCTGGAGTACACTTCTACATCACTGCAGCAAGGTTAGAAGTTAAACCACTGAAGGGCAGCAAAGACAAGATTTCCAGCTGCTGTTAAAGAGGCTATAATCAATATTTTTAAAACATGACTAGTGAAAGGTGTTGCTTGCAGTGATGATCACCTGACTCAGCTGTTGGTTCACTCTCATCAGCGTTAGGCAGCAATTTTACACAAAAAAAGCTCATAAAACCCACCAATCGGGAGACAGACAAAGTCAGTGACTAGCTGGTGAGCGCAGTGGAGCATTTTGCAGCTAAAGAGCCAGATATTTCCCTCAGGAGTTGGTGGAGACCAAAAACAGAACAAAAAGGTCATGCTATATCAGTGTTGTGTTCTCAGCTTGTTTTTGCTTCCCCTAAGTGGCCAAATAAATCTGTTATTGAATGGTTTAACTAAGATATCACACAAGCAAAATCTTGATTGTAAGATCAGACTTTTAAAAAACTGTCTTGGATGATATCTTGAGCTGATGTTAAAACCTGCCTTCTTCTTTCCTTCGTCTCTCCAGGTATTGGCTATGCCTCTTTCGTGATCGTGTCTCTACTTAACATCTACTACATCGTGATCTTGGCCTGGGGACTCTACTACCTGTTTCAGTGTTTCCAGCCAGAGCTTCCCTGGGCAAAATGCAAGCAGCCCTGGAACACGGAATACTGCGTAGAGGACACAGTCCGCAAGAATAAGACCCTGTGGATAGCAGCCAACATTACCAACTTTACCTCCCCCGTCACCGAGTTCTGGGAGTGAGTATCCGCTGACAGCACGCCTAACTGCCCCCCCCCCCACACACACACACACGTGAAGATACTAAAGTAACACTGCCTCTTTATCTTGCCTGCGTAACTGTGTTTAACAGCCACAATTCTTACAAAAGGCACAGTTTACTTAGCTCTCCACCAGTTTGTTATAATGCAGCTCCTGTCAAACTACACTGAAATAACATCTGGAAATCTCAATCTTTCTCAGGCCCATTTTCTTCATTACATGTTTGAATTTGATGGCAATTCAAAACACAAGAAACTGTACTAAATTTGAAGCCATGTTAGTATATTCAGACTCTGGACAGGCCAGAGCAGCAGAACAGAACAGCACAGAAAGGTCAACTCATGTCTATTTGAGTTCCACTTTTATTGTCCTTTTAAATTAGTCCCTTGGGATCATGGTCTACAGTTGTCACATGACATACTTCCTTGGGTGTGTTTGAAAATGTAACCTCTTCTGTTTCAAGTCCCACAAACTGCCATTAACCTGTCCTGTGCCTCTGTATCCTCTGCAGACGCAACGTCCTCAGCATCTCCTCTGGGATCGAGGACATCGGGCCCCTGAAGTGGGACCTGGCCCTGTGTCTCCTAGCAATGTGGGTTATCTGCTTCTTCTGCATCTGGAAGGGAGTCAAGTCCACTGGGAAAGTGAGTCCTGATGCGTAGACACAGCCTGTACTTATTGTGTTGCCTGGATGCTGTTTGGCCTTTTACTTTTTACCCCAATAAGCCAATAACAGAACACTGTTGCTCAGAGAAAACCCACATGCTTGGAAGGCAGTTAATTTGGTTGATTTAGAGACACAAGCCTCTGTGCTGTCCTGGAAGTTACTTGTTGGCCAGACACACTGTCGGCTGTAAATAGTTGAGTGCCGCTCCTTAGCCCTCTCTCTGTTTCTGTTAGCGGGACAGAAACTGGCCCAGAGCCAACAGGAGGAGCTCTGTGAGGAAAATGATTAACTCTGTTAACAAGTATTTGTGGGTTTACATCCGTATTTAACAAACGGTTCATTGTTGTTATTAGTGTGCCTTAAAGTGATCACAGTTAATCTTTAACCAGACAGCAATTCAGAAAGTGAGAGGCATTTATGCGGTGTAGTAGTGCTGCTTCGTTTCCTACTGGGATCTCAAACCCTCAACTTCTGTAGGCGTCAATGTTCACAGACCATACCTACTTTTTCTATGTGAAAGTACATAGTAAGTGGAGCTTGTTATCAGAGAAACAAGAGGAATGTTTCTTTTGTCCTGCAAAAATTAGTAAGTAATGAGAATTTAAAAGTGTTTATCCCATTATACCTCAAGGATTATAAGTCTATAACTGTTCAGTATTTATGGCTAATGATTCCTTTGTCCTGTCTAGGTGGTGTACATAACAGCAACTTTCCCATTTGTAATGCTGATTGTGCTGTTGGTGCGTGGGGTTACTCTGCCTGGGGCTTCTGAAGGGATCAAATTTTACCTTTACCCTAACCTGACCCGGCTTCAGGATCCAGAGGTAGGCTCAAAAACTCTTCTTCCCCTCTTTTTTTTGTTCTGGTTTTCTTCCACATTTCTGTGTCCAGGTATTAAAGGAACAGTTTGACATTTTAGGAAATAACCTTTTGTTTTTGCTTTCTTGCTGACAGTTAGATGAAAAGACACTGTCATGTCTGTAAAGTAAATATGAAACTACAGCCTGGCTCTGTCCCATCTCCCAGCACCTCTAAAAACACTAATTAACACGTTATATCGTCTTTGTTTAATCTGCACAACAGAAGTGTAACCCCCATAAAACCAAAAAACAAATGTTAATTTGTGAATTTTATAGGTGCTGGTAGGCTGATTTTGTTATCTTAGGCCAGAGCGAAGCTAGCTGATTCCCTGTGTCACGACTGGGTGTGGGTGGATGAGTGGAGGTACCGAAGTGCACACAGCCAGAAAGCATAATGTTCTTTAGTGAAGCTATAACAAAAAGTGGACTTACAAAAGGGGTAAGCCGGACTCTGAACAACAGCTAAATCCACACACGGACACAGAACTCACACGCAGGACCCACTCAGACATTGACTATGACGCCACAAGGACACAGACAACTGAACACACTTAAATACACGGGACTAACGAGGGAAACAGACACAGGTGAACACTGGGACCAGGTGAAAGGGATCAACATCAGAGGGAGACTAACGAGGCAGGAAGCATAACCAAATAAGGAGGGAACCACACCAGGGAGGGAAACACAGGCACACAGACAGGGACGTGACACGGGAAAACTCAAGGATATAACACAAGACAAGTAACCACACAAGCATCCCGACACGGGGCATGACACCCTGTTTCCAGTCTTTATGCTTAAGTTAAGTTACAGTTGCTGGCTGTAGCTTCATAGACAGATATTGAAGTGGCTTCTCATCTCTCTGAATCTAAATCACTGTAGTGTAGATCTTTAGTTTTTTGTTTTGTTTTGTTAAGTAACTACATTAAAACGTTTCTCACACCTGTGCAAAAAGCTGAGGTTTTGAAATAATTGAGTTTTTTTCTGTGCCTCACAGAGTGTGAGGTTTCAGATAAAACCTTTTCTGTTTTGGGGTCTTTGTAGAAGCTTTGATAATGTGGAGATTGTGGTCACTGTTATTGCATAGCAGCTTCATTTTATTAGTGGTTGCAAGAGCTCACATGGCTACTAACGTGTTAAAGGGGTCGCTCGTAGGGATGAACCAACAGCGAATTCTACAGCTCCTCTGCAACCTCACTGTTTTAGATCACTCTCACAGCTCTCATCAGTGCTGGTTTTGGCTTCAGCAGGCAGCTGTTCCCAGTTAAAAAGCTTTAAAAGCCAAAAGACTCTGCCCTACCTGGTCAGCACTGAACGGCAGACAAACTAAGTTAGTGACTAGCTGGTGAACATAGTGGAGCATTTAGCAGCTAAAGTGCCCGATATTTCACTCCGGAGTTGATAGAGAACAAGGATAGAGCTAAAAGAGGTATCCAAATAACAGGTTTGTCATATCAACTTAAAAGGTGATAATATGTCTGGTGTTCACAACTTGTTTCTGCTGCTCTCAAGTTGCCAAAAAAAATCAGTTATTGCAGGTATAATCAAATGTTTTCCTTCTCTGTCTGAGCAATCACTTGTACTTTTGATCGGCTGGCAGTAAGCAGTTCATGATGAAATTTACCAAAACACATTTTATAACAGTTTGACCTCTGTCTCCTCAGGTGTGGATTGATGCGGGAACCCAGATTTTCTTCTCCTATGCCATTTGCCTCGGAGCCATGACGTCGCTGGGGAGCTACAACAAATACAAATACAACTGCTACAGGTGAGTTGTGTTTCCGCTGGGGGGGAGTGGGACTGTAGTAGTGACAGCAACTCGTGTCAGAGACGGTTGCGTGAAAAGAAAATGGGAACTTCGGTTCCGCTTGTGTTCATTAACAACCTCCATGACATATGTGTGACATAGGGACTGTTTGCTGCTGGGAGGCCTCAACAGCGGTACCAGTTTTGTGTCTGGCTTCGCAATATTTTCCGTCCTGGGCTTCATGGCACAAGAACAAGGGGTGGACATTGCCGATGTGGCAGAGTCAGGTACGAGGGTCCAAGGTGATGGCGGCAGTGATGGTGGGCGCTGCTGCCAAAAAAAAAAAGAAAAAAAAAGAAAAGGCAATTGGAAATTATCAAACAAGTTTCAAGCAACAGAAAATTTAAAATCAGGGGGAAAAAGTAATTTAAGTATTTGACTTAAGTCTCGGAAACGATGATGCTGAAATGTAGAGGTATCGGCAATTGCACACTCCTTGAATAAAAGCCTGAAAGAAACAGAATTGTTACTTCAGCGCGAAATATGTTCCACCTTTTCTGAGGACAGATTACATTGCATTGGTCACATGCTGTGTGTTTTAGCTACACAATGAACTGCGGCGTTCAAGGGGCATGTCCTGGGGCATCATCATTATTACAGGTGTTCAATGGCACCAGGTGTCCTCATGTCCCACACTCAACCTGCTCATGTCATTCAGTAGCTTTACATCTCTTTGACCAAGGGACATTGCTAAGAAGATTTCCACCATACTGTTTGTACTCTACTGTATGTGCACTTGCACCCTGAGGTGATTTGTCTGACCAGCAGCACTGCACTGTAAGCCCAGTTTCTGTTAACAAGCTGTGGATCTCCTGAGGTGGACGCCACCGGTTCTGTTTCTGCCTTCCCTTTTTACTCTATGTGGACTTTGAAGGAGATGCGTCTTCTTTCAGCATGCTCGCCCAGTTAAAATCAAACTCTTGCTGTCTTTAAGACTGCAACTTGAATATACGTAATCATGTGAAATTAAACTGCAATTGTATGACAATGACAGCGATTCTGTGATGGCATGTTAGTGTGTAGATACAAGGTAGTCCATCGAATATGAAAACATAACCAAAATTCATAAAGTAAAGCATATTTTTCTTAGAGAACTGACCTGCCTTTTGATCAGCTGTTCATTTGAGGCACTAGTTTATGTGATTGCTGTATTTGTGTCTTATGCTCTTATTTTGTCCTGTTGAATTGTTCATGGCTTTGCTAAAATCCTTACCTGTTTTGTTTATATCGATTAGATTAGATTCCACTTTAGTAAGTACCCACAGTAAGTACCAGTACAACGAATTGCAGTTTAGCATCTTACCAGATAGTGCACACAGTAACAAAAGTGCATGCAGAGATATGTGAATATCAAGTAGTATAGGACAAAGAGGGATGTAATTGTGACATATACAAAACAATACACAAATTGTAAAGCGTCTATGATGTGTCATTATGTAACTATAACAAGCACAGTTTGAGTTGAAGCTCATAAATAGTATGTGCTGTAAAAAGGTCTGGTTATGTTATGAGCAGTATAGACAGTAGACAGTTATGTAACATGTTCAGTGTAGAAGAGATCATATGTACAGTTGAATGTGGTTGTTGCTATTTGCCCTGCAGGGACACTAGACACATACAGGACACTAGAGCATGATAAAACACATGATAAACACTCATCCAATTAAATGTATCCCATGCCTTTCAATTGTTGAACATATGAGATCATATTTGCTGTAGATTACTGGCGGTGCCAGACCCCGCTCAGCCTCTGTAGCGAAATCTTTACATTATTTTTCCAATCCCCTCATGTCGTCCAAGCTGAACTCAGATAGCAATGTTAATTCCATCCTCTGCCCCTTCTCCCCATCCCCACTATGTTCTCCTTCCAGGTCCCGGTTTGGCCTTCATTGCCTACCCTAAAGCTGTGTCCATGATGCCGCTGCCAACCCTCTGGGCCATTCTCTTCTTTATCATGCTGCTGCTTCTGGGCCTCGACAGCCAGGTGAGGTTTTTTGGACGATCGCTGCAGTGCTGCCAAGCTATATACAGACTAGCTGGTTGGTTTACTGCCCATTCATTTCACACAAACACCTTCCAGATCCCATGGGTTAGTTGGCTCCTGCCAGCCCCAATGTGTAAAACACATTTAGTGTCTCTCTGATCCACATCTAACGTCTCCAAGGTATCAGATAACTGACGGACAGGAAAATCAGCCTGTCACCACAAAGGCATTTTACTACCACTCTCACTCTCGCCCGCACTGTGTCAGGATTATCGCTCTTTTACTTCCCTGTAATACCACAAATTAAGTTTTTAGAAATTGATGGATGCTTGCCAAACATTTGGCCAATAGAGTCATTATAATAGCTGCAATGTCATCTAGCTTTCATGGGAGGCAGATCTTTGATTAGGACAAGATAATCTAAGTAGACAAAACACAAGTGTGCGCCCGGGGATTCTCCAGCTATATCACATTTCCTGCCTCCAAGTGTAATTCTACTCCTGTGCTAACTCAGTCTTGCACATGGCCAGCTACTCATCTTAGCCAACTGCGAGATCAGGCCAATGCTCTAAAATTGAGCACATGTAAATACTTATGCGACTGCCGCTATTTCCATGAGAGAAATTATGCCAGTGCCTCTGTGTGAGTGTGTGTGGGTGCCTTTTTTGATCATAAATTTCATGCAGATGTGTAGTCCTGAATGCTATATATTGTTAACATCGCTCACACATACATGCCACTGTTATGTAAGGGGTTTTTGTTTGGTTTTCGTGCAACAAACAAACATGTTCTTGGTGCATAAAGACACTGTACTTTGATAAATAGGAACAATTTCATAATTTTGTTATGACATTATGTAGCTTATGAGGCAACAAGGAGACGCAGGGGACCAAGAGAGAGACACAGATGAGGAGACGGAGACAGTGATTCACTGTTGTTTTGTTTCTGTTGTGTCTTGGTAGCAACAAACCAGTGCTGCAGAAAGGAGCCCTGTTTAAATTCTCATTACTGCCCAACAAAGACAGCTCTCATTCTCTAATCACTGGTTTGTAGAGCTGCAAGCTCACAGAAAAGAGACATTGTGTTTGTTTTTTCCTCTGAGACCTTAATAGTTGCTTTTGTCCCCACAGTTTGTTGAAGTGGAAGGACAGATCACCTCTATTGTGGATCTATATCCATCCGTCCTCAGGAAAGGTTACCGACGAGAGATCTTTATAGCTGTGATGTGTCTCATAAGCTATCTCCTGGGGCTCGCCATGGTAACAAAAGTAAGTTCACCAACAGTCACTTCATGAAGCCTCTGAACTCTCACTTCTACCGCTCATCCTGTTTAGAAAAGGAACAGAGACTCTGTGTATTCAGATCAACAGCAGAGATAACGCCACAGACTTTCCACTTGCCTATTGGCCAGTGCATTGTTATGACCTAATATGGCCTCCTACCACCTTCACCACTCACATCCTGTGTGTCTGAATGGAACAATCCAGGATGCTGTTTTCCATTTAGCAGTTAACTGTGCTTCAATGGCGTCTCAGCACCTGTTAAACTCTGCCTTTACTGGTAGGGTGCCAACATTCTTATGTGCTGCTTTCAACACCCCTCCGCCCCACTCTTCTTTAATATCCGCATCATCTATCGCTGTGACTTTCTTTCCTTCCACACACTTCAGAGAGAATTAATTCAGCTTTCCTTCTTTTCCAGGGTGGCATGTATGTGTTTCAACTATTTGACTACTATGCAGCCAGTGGTGTGTGCCTTTTGTGGGTTGCATTCTTTGAATGCATTGCTGTAGCCTGGGTGTATGGTAAGTGGAAACGACTCTGTCATAGGTTTTTGTAGTGTGTGTCGTTTTTCAAAGTAACTATCCTGAAGAGTTGAAAGAAAAAACACAAATGATCTCTTCGGTGGTAAACAAAGGTGTCCTTGGGGTTCTTTCCAGGTCACTAGTAAAATGTTTAACTGCATGCGGGGGGGGGGGTGTTGGTGCACCTCTAGATTGTGATTGGCTATCCAGGGTTACCTCCCACCAGATTATGGCAAAATTCTCTTGAACGAAGCGCTGAACTGTCTTGCCAAAAAAAAACAACAAAGAAAAAGTGAAGTAGTGTTGGAACAGGAGGTTTAGTGTTTAGTGTTTATCCTGCAGTGGATAAATTGTCTGTGTAGGAGAAGATTGTTGTACTCTCATGCTCTAGTTGCGCTCTCTAGGATACCTCTTTTCCATGCCACTGCCCTCCAGGATTACAGATACAAACAAAAACTATGCTGCTTGGCACGACTTCACGTAGATTGTGGGAGAAAGTGCAGGTCGCTTATTTATACAATTTGCTAATAAGCAAGCTACTCGCCAGATGTTAAAGCGCAACTAAAAACACAATAAAACAACATTTGTTTAATATGTACAACATCTACATCAGGCACATGTACAGCACAGTAAACACACCCCACTAAACAATGCAATAAAACACTGTTCACTACACTCAGCAGTGAGGAGAGACAAATGATGAGTAAGATAACTGCAACTTACAAAGTCGAGACTGTTTATACTATATACAGTATATTGTACATGAGCCAGTGGAAATATATGCTGCAGTTTTGGGCAGAGGTAAGGGACCATAAATCTGCTAATTCCCAAAGCTAGATATATGAAGGTCATTCTACAAAAAAGAAACGAGAAACACGTGAACAGTAGAGACTGAGGGTATATTATGTACAATATTCATTATTTTGACAAACTTTGCTGAAGCATATGCCAGAACTCATGTTATTCTTTATTCTCTTTGTGTCGTATAGGAGTTGATAATTTCTATGATGGAGTTGAGGATATGATTGGCTACAGACCAAACCCATGGATGAAATGGAGCTGGACCATAATCACTCCTGTCCTCTGCATGGTGAGAGTCCAGCGGCAGCTTTTGGCATGCCACTTAATTGTATTGGGTTCATGGACATGTGACAAATGGTGATATGTACTTTCAAAGTCACATGGTACACTCGCACTAAAAGAAGCATATGTTTGTTTCCCAGGGTTGCTTTGTCTTCTCCCTGGTGAAGTACAAGCCCTTGACCTATAACAAGGTGTATGAGTACCCTGACTGGGCCATTGGTCTGGGCTGGGTTTTGGCCCTGTCCTCCATGATCTGCATCCCCATGGTGATGGTCATCAAGATCTTACAGTCTGAGGGACCCCTAATAGAGGTGAGTAGACTTAAACCTTTAGTGCTTGTAAAACTAATAGTTTGACATTTTTGGAAATATGCTTATTTGCTTTCAATGCGGAGAGTTAAATGAGTGGATCGATATCACTCTCATATTTGTACCCTGAATACGAAGCTACTGCCAGGAGATCAGCTTATCTTAGCATAAAGACTGGAAACGGGGGAAACAGATACGCTTGCTCTGTTCAGAGGTAACAGAATCTACCTACCAGCACCTCTAAAGCTCACTAGTTAACACATTATGATCTTGTTTGTTTAATCTGTCTTTCGATAAAGATTATACAATAAAGATTGTATATAATGTGTATATATTGAAACGTGTCCCTCTTGACTTATATAACTTGCACCCAAATGCAGATGTGATGTTGAATTGCAATGTTTGCCATTTAAAATGTGATAACTGCCACGTTGAACCTTAAACTGCCCCAGTTTCTGAGGATCATTAGTCTCTCTTGTCTCCTTCCATCAGAGAATCAAAGCTGTGGCAGCCCCGGCGAAGTCAGGCGTGAGCTCTCGCCCGAAAGAGTACAACTTGAAGGGCAGCGAGCTGACACAGCCCCTGGACCCAAACGGGAACAATGGCTTGATTAAGCCCACCCACACCATTGTAGAAACAATGATGTGAGCGCTCTCTGTGAGAGGAATACGATTGATGTGCTTTCTGTGTTATTATTATATTTGCTAACATTGATAATGGTAGGTTTACATTGTCGCATATATTCACGTTAGAGATACTCTGGTTTGATTTCTATGAAGAGAGTTATATATTATTGTTGTAATTTTCTGTTTTTTTACTATATCGATATTGTTGATGTTACAGTTGTTGCTGTAGTTGGCACTGATCTCAGTTTAGGCAGTATTTTGGGATAGAACATGTTCAATGTTTACTACCTGTTTGTTGATTCCGGAGAGATGAGGAATTTGCTTTTTTTGGTGTAATAGAAAAAACCATTAAATTCTCATCTCACATAAATTCAGTAAAAGGTAGAAAACGTCGAAACACCCTCACGTGATTGTCGCAGTCTCGCTGCCGGAGCTAATTTCTAATCTCCTGTTGTTGTTCACCCCTGCAGTGAAAGTGAATGTACCTAGCGGCAGAAGTGAGCCACCCACATCTCTCAGAGTACATATCCATAACATGTTAATTGGCATTATGGAGTGTATAGAGTTAATTTAGCTTGACATCCTCTAAGTTACACGTTGAACAAGGCCTTGGCCAAATACTGTGAGAAATGCGTTCATGAGAAGATCCATCCTCAAAAACAGTTGGGACAAAGTAAATAAGGAGAAAAGCAGCCACGAAAGAGGAAGTCAGGAGAAAAGGGAAGTGGCATTTTTTGAGTATTTGTACACTGCCTGTGTGACTAGCCAGTCCCAGTGCATTTATTGAAACCTCTTCTTGCACTTTATATGTCGTTTCACCTTTAATGTAGTATTTGTGTTTATTGTTAATGTATTGCAGTTATATTTGCAACACAATTCAGGAGGAAATATTTTTTAGCTTCTAACGTTTTGATATTGTACATTTTCATATACAGTATCTTGTTGTCTCCTTGCTAAGACAATGACAAAATAGAGAAAAAGATCTGACATCAAATATTGTGATTCATTAGTAGAATCTGTGAGAACATCACTTAAAAAAGAAAAACATGACTTTTTTTCTAAACGTCCTGACAGCTCTCTCCATTGTGCTCATTTCAGTAGCAGACGTGCTCCGCAGAACTACCACTGGATTCTAGTTTCTTAATGTTCAGTTTAGGCATTTGTATTGTAGAATTTTAATTGTTTGTAAATCACATATGCCTTTTGTAACAATTTTATACTGTACATCATATGAACACCGTCACTGACTCATTAATTTTACTGACAACTCAGAAATTAGTTTTATAAATACCGATTACATTGTGATCCTGGATTACATTTTTCTGTGTACAATATTCAATGGCATTCTCTGCTCATTCAAAATGCACTATCAAATTTGATATGATTGTAATGTTAAATGATGCAACAACTTGCGCAGTTAACTGCAAAATCTGAAGGAATTTTTATTCTAAAGCATGTGCAGGAGCCGCCACAGTACCGTGCTGCTTTGTCCGTAAACATCTTGTACTACTTGGAAATTCAAGTGTTCAAGTATTTCTGTCTCACAGGTTGTCCCCTTATAGATGCACATTGCATCATTTCTATATAGATGATAAATAAACATCTTTTTCTTTGGAATTCTTTGTGCTGATAATTGTTTTGTTCTCTTTATATGAATGTCTCTGAAGCATTTGTACACCTCATCATTCCTGCAAAGTGGAGAAATGTCAGTCTGTGCAGCTGACAAAAATATAATTATTACCATTAATATATGTCAGATATTTATCTCTTGAGGCTGAAATAATTATTAATCGATTGACAGTGTAATTTGGTTGTATGAATCAGCTATCAATAAAATACTTGTACTAATACTGGTACTTAAATGTACTACAGGTACAGTGGAATAAAAACAAAACTATGAAAAACATATCATGATTACTTTATCTGTTCCGCAGACAGTCAGTGTTAACACAATTTTCCCCAAATTTCAGTTTGTTTTCCCAATACTGTACTCCGTATGTATCCAGGATTTGCAAAAGTGGTTACTATTGTGCTATTTCCTTTTAAATGTCCAACTACTCCTGTGTTCCTTGTAGTCTTGTTTCTTTCCACTCAACTACAAAACATTTAAGTACCAGTAATTACACTGTAAATCATGGGCTGTATTATGAAAAGTGTTACTGGAACATTTACTTCTTATCGTGAGTAGATACCAAAAGAGTTGTTTGCTGAAAGGAGATCTAACATCACATGGACAATTTAGAGGCTGAATTTCAGCAGGATGTCATCTTATCGGTCTTCACAGTCCTACAGGCACTGCAGGAATGACACTAAGCTGGATATCATTGCAGTTCTTAACTTCCAACATTACTTCGCTACAAGTGCTGGGTAGTGTGTTCACAGCATCTACTCTCTGGTTTAGAGAAAGTTGTTGCATATGAAAACCCACTATTCAAACACTGCATTATTTCCATTACAGTTGTACTGTGAGCAGTACATTTGACCATGTAACAGCTTCCCCCTTCCAACCTTCATCAATACTCCCTGCGATGGCTCATTGGCACTTGTCTTAAATTTTTCATCTCGTCCGTCTCACTATTAATCTAACACCCTCCAGCAGGTGGGAACTGCATTGACATATCACCCACGTAGATGGGACTGGCTTATTTGGGCATGTCTCTGGTGTCCCACTGACCATCTGACGCCCTTGACGTACTGAAATTGTTTAAACACCTGTATAGTGAAGTGACGTGCAAAGGAACACAGTGTTTGAATGTTATGAATTGTGTGAAATTCCCTCAATGAAAGTCTAGCATTGCAGACTTGCATAAAAGGCTGAAAAGTCAATTAGAGAAGCGTGACGCACACGTCTATTTCTCTGAGTCCTTCCAGATTTATTGCGTTAAGGTCTTAGAATCCGTTAGTGTGGACAAATAGACTTTGGGCACATTCATTGATGAGATTGGTCGACACTATCAACCACACTGGAAACTGTGTCTAATATCCACACTTCAAATTGATTCTAAGCAAGTTTTTAGTAGACAGTGTGTTCACACTAGTGACAAATAAAGATTTTCCATAAAGCAGACAGAAAGCATATGATCACATTTTGAGTGTGTTATTAATGGCCCTCTGACAAGAATATAAAAATCCAGTATTAAATCAAGGATAGACAAACACGTTTCAACTCAGTCTTCGTCAGGGTACCACAGTATTATTTACTAAAGGACTTTTATATTTATTATCAGAGTGCCTCGGATACATTGTTTGACTGCCTAGCACACCATGGGCTGACATACTTAGTATTCTGGACAGTCATTGCTTTTTCATTCTTACTTGACCACTGGCCCTATCCATGAAGAACACCTGGGGCTGTATTCATAAAATTTCCTAATACAAAGAGTTTCTCCTAGTGATGAAATAAAAGATAAACGTTATTCACAAAGCATCTTAGAGGTCTCCTGAGATAACTGTAAAGAGTAGGGAGGAGGACTTATGCAGAGGAGAAAAGGATCAATTTTTCACCCTTTAATATCAAATAGATTAAATATGCCTAAAATGACCAGCATGGTATATAAATCTAAGCAAATCAATATATCAGCATGTGAACAGGCTACTGCACAAGTAGGGCTGTGTTGTCAAACATTGTCATTTTGTAGGCTACTTTTAACTTACAATTTATTCAGAGATGTTATTACATAAAATAGTATTCATGATCACACCATGTTTCGAGACTAAATTACATTAGGCCATTCTATGTCCAAGAGTGCAATCAACCAATCACACTTTTTAAAAGAATGTCATACCTAGCAACACCTCCTGACTAAGGTAAAATGTTCTATCCCGTCCTTGCTCAGAGTGCTTTGAGTATTTTCTTAAATCACTCCTAAGCTAGGACTCCATTTCAAATTTCAGGGTTAAGTTAGGAGCTTTCCGAGTATTCTCAGAATGTTTGTGAATACCGCCTCTGATATTTACTTGAATAGTATGAACACTATTGTTCTTGAGATATTTCAGTCTTGATCAAATTGGTCAACCAAATGACAGTTTCCAGCAAAAACCTCAGTATTGACACACTTTTGGTCACTGTGTGTAACCTAGTTGGAGAGAGCCAAAGACAAACACACTGTTCAGAAGCCAGAGCCAAATCTAACTATGGTTTCATAACTTTATTCTCATAGAATGAAATACATTTTAGTTTATAATAAATTAAATAACAAAAATAAAATGTCCAATAAATATTTCAAGTTCCTTTGAACTGATTCTTGACATATTCAGGGAAATTAACCAAAAAAAATGTGCAATCACATTCAGTACGAGTATTACAGCTTACATAAAGATACTATACTGTATGTGCTTGTACTATAAATAAAAACAAACCACTGCATACATGATACAGTAAAATAAAAAAGTACAATACAGTAAATATAAAAACCTTAAAAATAGGCCTCTGTGCACAACGTGACATTTAATATGACAGGAGTCTGAAATCAGAGTGAAAAAAAGTTACCATCCCGAGGATTAATCAGTCTTGAAGGCTGCTCTAAACAGGACAGTGCAACTATCTCACATCTTCACACCAGCCAATACATGTACTGTCTTATTTCCAGGGAGTCAGCAGGCCAGATTTATTGAACATAAGCGTCAAAAAAACACCATGGCATGATAGAAGAAAATAAAAGGGAGTACTCTCACAAAGATCCTGTTGGACCTACTTGCTGAGGCCAGACCCTATGCATGCTTATAGACACTGGTAGGAAAACAGTTAATGTAGAGAGAAATAAACTGGTATGAAAACAAAAAGTTACTAAAAAAATTTAAAAAGGCATTTTCATCCTCCGTTTTTGGAAAGGATGCGATTCACTTACGGAAGCATCAGTGACGAACCAACTCATAAGTCACACTGGTGCAGCATCACATACAGCAACATCACATACCAGGGAAAGTGAAACATGAACAAGCGAAAGGGAGTTTTGAACTAATGTATCATTAACAGAGAAATGTGCAAATGCAGATGTCGAAGGAACCAAAAAAAAAAAAAAAATGTGAAAGTGAAAACATCTTTGTAAACATGTGGCTGGGTCGTCAAGACAGGAACGACAAAAAACTAAATGCACAATGCAACATTACGTCTCATCCCTGGAGTCTCTCTGGAACCGTTCAGAAGCTATTTGTCAAGAGACACCCACTTTAAAAACAGAAAGGTTAGCGTGTCCTCACAGCATTCCTGGTATTGATATACGAGGGGCTTTAAAATATAGTTAATGATACTTGGCAAGAAGCAGAGAAAGCATTCTGTTTATTTGGGGGCACTGTCCCTTCTCTAGGGCAGGCCGTGTAGAGAGGCTGGAAATGAGGGCACTACGCCAAGTCGTAGCTGAAGAAACTCGAGCACAATGTGCCTGAAACCTTGAGTCCATTAACACCCTGCGTGTCAGTGTGTGCAACAGATTTACATGCATGTAAAGCATTGCACACGCGTCTTCTGTGTGCAGCTGTGTATAACAAAAAGATAGTGCAGCATTTCACTCTCTCTAGAGCTGAGGCGTGCATTGACATCCGGGCTCAGTCAGAAGCTGTGACTCCCCGTTATATAACGTGCATGTGGCTTTGCCTCTGGAGAGGGAAGGGGTGGGGGTGAGTGGGTGCTGCCCTGAAGCCAGAGCCTCCTCTGAAACGCATCATGTGACCACAGTGACTAAAACCGGCAATAGTGAACACACGCACTTGTAACTTTGCGAGTGAGCGATGCTTTCAGGCAGTGAGTGGCTGTTTCTGTTTGTGCATGAGAGAGGATGCTCTGTGTACTGAACACGTGTGAAAGGTCTGAGAGGTAACAAGTGACAAACTTAACCGTGTGTGTGTGTGTGTGTGTGGTCCCAGTGCTACAGTGTTTCAAATACTAGTGTCCATCTTTATGGTCACAGGGCAATGCTGTTGGTCCTGCGCTCGGTAAAAGAGAAGAGGGAGTTTGAGGGGTCGTCACAGTTGTCGGGCAGCCCGGTGTCTCCTGCCGTCAGTGGATTCCTGCTAATGACCAAGTCCAGGCTGTCTCCTGCCTCTATAATTAGGGGCACAGTTAGACAACAGTCCAAGTCCCTGGTCCTGACACGGTTCACCTGGAAGATTAGAGTCAATAAGGTCATTCATGATTTAACATGCTACTACATTCACATTTCTTTAAAAAAAAAAAAGGAATAGTTTGACTATGGGAAATATGCTTATTGCCTTAATTTGATTTTTAACAGGAAAAGGAGCATAGCAATGAAAAACAATATGAGCTATGGGCCAGACTATTTAGAAACTGATGAAATAGCTTAGACAAAACTAAAGACTACATTTGGCAGAAAGCAGCAAGACCCCCCCCCACCATCCAATTACATTTATGCTGTGTTAGTGATTACAATTATGATTCAGAAGTTTATATTTGTATAAATGTTTAAATTAAAATGGACTGTGTTCTTCTATATGTTAAAAAAAAAAAAAAAGGATCTTCCACCATAATCTTGGGGGTTATACACTGTCAATCTCACAGCAATGACAAGACTAGGCTCGTTGCTTCCCCATATCCAGTTGTTGTGCTAAGCTAAGCTAACCATTTCCTGGCTGTAGCTTCGTATTTAACGGACAGATATGAGTGGTATGAAAATTCTCATCCAACTCTGCAAGAAAGTGAAATGGTGTATTTCCAAAGAATACCAGGAGACAGTTGGATAGCATAGCAGAAAGACTGTTCCCATTGCTTTAAGTATGTATGCTTAGCTATTTGGCTCCAGGCCATAGCGAAGAAGTGGATTTCAAAAAATTTAGAATTTCTTGAAAGGTCATTTTTGTTGACATAAACAATACCTGAAGAATTCGGTCGAAAGGTTTTAATCCTGCCCGGTCAGCGGGGCCATCCGGGCGGATCATGTTGACATAAACCCCTTTCTCAAGAAGCCCGTCGGATACACTGAAACCAAAGTCATGGCTTTCAAGGTCCTTCCTCACAGTCACCTGCACACACAAGGGACGTTACACAGAGACGTCTACGAGCTTTGGAAAAAGAAAATGCACTTTAATAAAGCCGCATGATCGATTTAGGTCAAAATCGACACAGAGGGCGAGGAAGCTTGACTTTTAGGCCCTAGCATGAGTAAAAGCAAAAGAGGGGGAAATGGCTAACCAGCAGCTGGCTGCAGATTCATATTGAACAAACGTGAGAGTGGTATTAATAAAAGGTCAATAAACTAACCTTCGGAAAGAAAGTGAATAAACTATTCCTTTAATTCCAGATGAAAACACAGGGGGTGGACACAATAGAGCTATGATAATCTAAAATGTAAGGCGTACCAGGTATTTTATGTCATTTGGTAAACTTATGCAAAAAAAAAAAAACTTTATTTTAAAATTGTAGTAATTGTTGCAGAGCTATTGTATTTCACTCTGCTGTACATGTGTATCCGATTGTGTCCTTCACTGTATCCTCCATCCACCCTCTGTATATACTAAACAGTTGCGTTTTCACAGCCACATGCCTCGTTATCATTTGTTTCTCTTTGTATTTAGACCTGCACTATAACAAGGTCAGCAGGTTTAACCATGCCATGGTGTGCCTTGAGATTACTTTCCACGATATCTTGTAAGGATGTGTCAACTCAAAACATTTAAAATTTCCACACTGCAGGACTGCGATGCACTGTTATTACTGCCCCAGTCACTTAGGCTGGCATCACGCTGAGATGACTCTAAACAAGAGATCTCAGGGAGAACACAGGCACGGGCTTGGGTCACAGCAGCTAAGGTAATGTTTAATGAGTATTGTGTGTTGTTGTCGTACACACACTGCAAGTCCTGACTGGCCAAGTGTCCACTGGGTCCAGTTACACGCTGTACCTACCAGCAGGAACTGAGAGTCAAGTAAAGGAGACATGCAGGTATAGACTTCATAGCGTGCAGGACACTTGTTTGTTCCATGTTCATCAAGCTGTGAGTGCAGCTGACTGATCAATGATCACATTTCCACTAGAATGTTTTATTACAGCGGAATTATTCAGTAAACATGGGGTATGAATAAAATACTTATTGGGTGTGCTAGTGCAGGGGAGGAGGAAAATAGGTTAAGTAATAAGGGAGTAACAACATTTTTTAACAGGGAAATATTTTTTTAAATTACCGAGTAATAATTACAGGGTACAGTAATATTGTCAAATGAAAAATTGGCAAAGTGGGGTCAAATATATTTTGGTGAATTACCAAAGGTAAAAAGTTTGTTTATTTTAATAGAGTACCTTTATAGTTTAGAGTTAAACATTAGGCTAGGTCTGGGAGTATGGTTGCACCTTTACAGCTATATTTGTAAAATAATTTGTATGTTTTTATGATGATAAAATACTGGGGAGCAGTAATGTAGTTTTGCGTTTCAGTGTAGGATCTGCCATGACAGTTATTGGATGAGGACATAGGTTATGCCAATAACCTGTAATTACTGGGTAATTGCAAAAGTACTTTGTGCAATTTAGTTGTAGGCCCCCTTTGTTCCATGTACTACTTCACCTGTACCTGTGTGTATCAAGGAAGTACATCATTGGTACTGTTCATGTACAGAATGTTTACACCGTTATTTGCGGGCTCTAATATAAAGTGTTACCAATGTATCCTGCACATTTGTTTTGAAAGAAGTTATTCTAATGTGAAATTTAAATAATTCCCTAATAGAACTACCTTGTGCAGTGCCAGGGTGGTAGGGGACAAAATATCACAGGGGTCCCCTTTGTCTCTGGCTCCAGTTGACATGTTCAGGTTGCTTTTGTTGTTCTCGCTGTGGAGTCCCTCCCTCTTAATGTGACAAATTTCAGACTGAAACATTGAGTCCTCGTTCTTGGTCTCCTCTAGGTACAGACTAAGAGTGCTACCTGTCATGGAAGCCTGAAAGAGCACAAAAATCAAAATTATTAGGGGCAATATGTATTCTAAAAAGACTTCCATTTAGTAGTAAAAGCACACAAACATAACTTCTCATGAAGTGTGCACAGAGCCCAATTAGAGGCCAAGGCACTGTGTAAAAAGCCTTCCCCGGTCAGTATGGCAGCAGGTGCCAGGCCTGTCTTGTCAGATTTAATAACGGATTAAACACTCTGGTGATTATCATAATGCTTCATCTGGCATCGTCATTTAGCCGACACCAGACTAGGACCATATGAGTAGGACAAAGCAGATGGAGTAGGAGAGGAAAAGGGGGTGGAGATGACAGGGGGGGGCGTACCTCCAGCTCCCTGAGAATCTCTGACTGGCCGCAGGTCTCGAGGTCCTGCAGAGCCTGGGACCAGAAGCTGTCGTCCTGGTTCAGTGTGCCACGGCAACGTGGGGGGCTGACGAATCTATGACAATGCAGGAACCAGAACATGAGAGCAGCCCTGTGGTCTCAAGGCCCGGTGCCGCTTACAAAAGGCAGCATGGGAAATGTAGTTTTTTGGCTGCGTGCTGGAGAATCCCTTTGTGGTCTCTCAGGACCTCTCAGGACCACATTGAGGTTTTACAGTATATTCTCTCACTTGTGGCAGCGCAAACGCTGAAGAGTCCGCTAAATTACATAAAGCCTTTAAAAAAAAATTCAATTTGACGAGTGTAACGTCACCCAAAAAAAAAAGGCAGAAAAATGAAAGAATGGGACACAAAAGTTCAGGTGGAAAAAATAAGGAAGCATGAAGAGACCTTGGACGCTTTAGGTGCTTTCTGAGGAAACTTTTTGTGGTGTGGACAAAGGGAGCCAGAAGAAAATGCATCTATGTGAAACACCAAAGAGCTCGTGGGCAGTTAGTAAAGCAGATGAGAGAGAGAATACCTGAGAAAGAAGAGAAAAGGACAGTTTGGAATAGCACAAAACATGAAAGTGTACAACACAAAATGGAGAAAATAATTCTGTTTGCCTCTGTCAATGAACTTAAAATGGGGAAAAGAAAACACACAGCTTTTATTTATACAGTGGTGGGAAAAGTACTCAGATCCTTTAGTCCATTACAAGTAGAAGTCCTGTATTCAAAATCCTATGCAAGTAAAATTACATAAGTCTTATCAGCTGTAGTATCAAAAGTAAAAGTACTCATTGTGCATTAAAATTACTGATACATTATTAAATGACTGATGCATCCGTGTATAAGCAGCATGTAACTGCTGTAGCTGGTTGAGGTGGAGTTTCCACTACTTGATATAAAGTTAGTAGTTTCAGTATTTTCCAACCTAGGGGTCGGGGAGATAAATTTGAGTCGTTATGAGACGATAAACAGGAGAGGCAAGCAGAAACAAATTCTGCTACACAAATCTAAATTCATTTTTTGGACTTTGATCTTGGCTTCTTTTGTGAAACACTGGATCATTGTACCTTTTTAGGCCTCAAACAGCTATTTAAATGAAAAGGTTAGAGGGGAAGTTTGTCTTTGCCAACAACTTATAAACATTTGAATCATGACAAGGGGTCACAACTAAGCACTGCGTTTTTGTCAGGGGTCTCAAGCCAAGAAGGTTTTAATCTGTAAAGTAACTTGTAACTTTATCTGTCAAATACATGTTCTGTAGTACAATTTTATATTTCCCTCTGAAATGTAGTGGAATCAGAGTACAAAGTAACAAAACGTAAATACTCAAGTAACTCAAAATGGATTTAAGTACAGTTCTTGAATAAATGTACTCCGTTATTCCCCACCACTGCTTGCACACATGAACATGATTTAAATTAAATGCACTGAAATCAAAAACACTTAAAGCTGCACTGACACGAAACATGTTCACAGGATGGAAACTGCAGGCGTGCGCATTTACCCAGGAATCTTGTCCCACTCATCCTCGTTGAATCTCCCATCATACAGCCCTGGGTGGTGGACTAGGCCTGCAGAGCTGGAACTGGTTTGGCTCCTGTGCTTTGTGCGTCGCCACTCATTTGGATTGAGCAATATGTCAGATGCTTTGTGAAGATATGTCCCTGAAAGGAAAAAAGGAGAAACGAAAAATCGACTGACCTCATTAGATGCAAGGAAAAGAAATGGGTCACGTTTAGACCGTAAACATACAGTGGACCTCACCTTGGCTACCATAGACCGCGTCAAACCCTGAGCTATCCCAGGAGCTCATTGCAGAGTCTATACTGGGCACAGTGGCAGAGTAGACCTCAGAGTGTTTACTGGTCTTCTGGGAGTCTGTCAGTTCATCCTCAGTGTCACTTAAAAACGCAGCTTCTCTGTCCAGAAGCTGTCGGCCATCAGACTCTGGGAATTAACAATTCGAATCAGCATTTTGAAAGAAATAAAATCTTTTTATTGTTATGTCATTTTCAAAATGCAAAAAATAAAAAACACAGCATCACATTCACTGCTTTAAAGCACAAGGAAAAAAAAAAACTAAAATCAATGCACATTTTTGAAAGCACGTTAAAACTTTATTTCACAACCTTCCTTTTTGTGGTTTTTATGTTTCTCCGTCTCTTTTCCTACTCCCGTAAAGTGCTTTGTACATTTTTTAAAAAGTTATATATACATGAAGTTGCTTTCTTGCTATGAGACTAACATACGATCGATGAAGGAAACGTATAACACTGACTCAACTGGGAGGCTCCGTCCACAGGAGAATGGACAATCAAAATTAAAGGAAGTGAATGAAATGGAAAAATGACCTACAGACTCAAACTATGGAAAAAAAACGTTTAGAAAAATGATGTCTCCCATTCATTAGAAATATTGTTTTAGGCCCATGAAACAAACTAAATGCACCATGAAAAAGTGAAAAGTTAATGTGCCATAATGCAACTCTTATTATGAATCCATCTACCCCCTTTTAATTATTTTTCTCCCCTTCTTTTGTTTGTAATTTTGCATGTTTTGTCTCAGTTCTGCAACTGTATTTGTAAGAATCTTCTGAAAAACCCCTAATGCATAATTAAAAAGGAAATGAATAAGCTGAGAAAACAACATACGGTCGGCTTGTTTTTTGATCTTGAGGGTGACGGACTCCCCGGCCATCTGCAGGAGATGGATGGCCTCGCTCAGTGGCTTTCCTTTCAGACTGACCCCATTGATGGCGAGGACTCTGTCGCCTATATGGATGGCTCCGGTCCTGCAGGGTTAGGAGAGCAGAGGAGACAGATACCAGATTATACCAGACAGTACCGACAGGCGGGCCAGGAAACCTGTCAGGCTGCCAGTGCGCAGACTGAGATGGAAACAAAGAGGCTTCTTGTTACAGAAGACAGCCATTGTTCACTGTCTTAATTAAAAGGATTAAAAACAAAAGTTTCCAAAGAAGGTCACTACAGATTTGACTTCCCTCAGTCTAATGCAAGTGTCACCATCTTCTCAAATAACTATCTTGACCCCTGGCCTATCATTCCCCCCCCTCCTAACCTCTCTGCCAGGCCTTTCTTGGTGAGGCCAGATATGACGATGGGGTCGAAGGGCTCCTCTGTGCCAGAAATCGTGATGCCCAGTGGTCCGTTATATCGCTTCAGCTCAACAGTGTAGATTATAGAGCCTGACATCTCCAACTCATCTACAGCACATGTGGGGAAACAGCAGATACCATACATAAGAATCAAGATTATATAGAAGTTATAATCCCCGTGAAGATGGAATCACTTATGATCAAATGTGTAAAAGAATGTGTGCCAGATTGGACAAATAGCTATTTAACTCAGTGAATTACCTCCTTAATTTCCCATTTTATTCTCACTGTACTGCTTTTGAATATTGAATGACTTATATACAGGAGTGGAAGTATTCACATCTTTTACTTAAGTAAAAGTACCAATACAACAATGTAAAATTACTACTAAGTCAAAGTCCATTTAAGAGTCAAGAGATTTGAATATCAACTTGGACTCTGGGAACTGTTACTATTTTGTTGACATGTTTTGATTATTCGAGAAAACAAAATCAATAAAGCAAATAATAGTTACTTGCAGCCCTAGTCCAGTGGTTCTCAACCTAGGGGTCAGGGCCCCCTCTAAAGGGTCACCAGATAAATGTGAGGGGCAAGAGATAATTAATGGGGCTTAAAAGATTAAATGTTCTGCTACACAAATCTGAGTTCATTGTTTGGACATTTCTCTAATATTCGGTTTTACTTAGAGCCTAGACCGGTTATTTAAATTAAACCATTGGAGAAGTTTAAAGGGGAAAGAGGAAGAGGCCTCAGCTAGACACTGCTTTTCCCCCCCAGGGATCACAAGACGAAAAGGAACCAGTGGTTTGATCTTTGACAATGTCATCCATTACATAAGCTGTCAGACAGATGCAGTAACAAGTACAATATTTCCTCTGAAATGTAGTGGAACTGAAGTATAAAGTAGCATCAAATGGAAATACTGAAGTACAAGAACCTCAAAATGACTTAAGTACAGTACTTAAATGTACTTGTTACTGTCCACTACTGCTCATATACAGAACGTCTCGTTTGGTGTTTTCAGGGATTAATGTACCAATGTTGTCCTCATCTTTCTGGATTCGGAGTTTGACCATGTCCTCGGCCTGCTGCAGGACGTGCATGGCGTCCTCCATGGTGCAGTTCTCCAGACGCACGCTGTCGATGGCCAGCAGCCTGTCTCCAGGCTCCAGAGTGCCTGTTCTACCGGACACAAGAGCAAGAGGATCACAACTATTAACTGGGACCAGGGAGCTGCTCCTTCTGACGCAGTGTGAGAATCCCATTAGCCTGGTGTCTCAGTGGGGTGGGGGTGACCGTAACCTCACCCTCACCCTCTGAGCACTTCTGAAATGTAGCTCTGTCCTACTGATCCAGTTTTGATAGCTCAATCCAATTAGACTTGTATTACACAGTGGATTCACAAAATAATTGCAGTTTGTTTATGAATAATCCCACATACGTCTAGAGAACCTAGTTCAGCCTGATCTGTAAAAGTGTTGAGAAATAATGTATCCCTAATGTGACCTGCACTGGAACTGAAAGCCACAGAACATTTTGCCACAGAACATTGATTTGACTTGTTGCTGTGAGAGCTGGAGCAATAAAATGCTCAGCAGTAATATTAGCACTGTTGATGACAAGACATACATACCTGTGTGCTATGCTTCCTTTTCTGATGTCAGAGATGATGAGGGGCTTGCCAGGTTTCTTACTTGCTGGTGAAACAGAAGAAAAATGTGTTGTTTTTTTAAATTTTAGAATGTAAGAGGATAAAGCCGTGTTAACATTTTAAATCACCCAGGTTCCTTTTCTTTCTGTTGCACTAATCAAACTCTGCTTCCTCTGTGTCATTTCAGAGCTAGATAGAGCAGAAAGGGTAATGATGAATGCTGGTACAGGGCAATATCATTCAGCTGTAATGCAGTATGTGCCCTCATGGTTTTGTAAGTCTGAGTTTTATGGATCACAGAACATTAATTCAGAGGAGATTCAGTGAGCAGGTCTGTAAAGAATTATTGAGCAACACTGCCCCCTGCTGTATGCCTCGTCGCTGACAAACTCACCGCTGATGGTGATACCCAGCTCCACTCCTCTCCTCTTGGGCAGTTTAACGTGGAAGGTGCCACTGCTAGGAACCACCGACTCTAAATGGGATATGAAGAAAAGATCAAATGTAAGCAGGGAGGCTCGAATACACAAGATCTCACAATAAGAAATTATCTTCACAATATGATACCTGCAACATCAAACTCGATGTCCACTGTGACCTTGTTGGCCAGAGCGGAGTCTCTGAGCAGCTGATGGGCTTCCTCCAAAGTGCCATCTTCAGTCGGGATCCCATTAATGGTCAAGAGTCTGTCCCCAACCTGCAGTAGCCCAGACCTTCACAGAAAAACACACAAAAGCCTTTCAGTGAAGACAAAACATTTAAAAAATATTCCCCAATTCATCCATTAATTGCTTAGTCTGAAAAAAGTGAAAAATGGCCATCACAATGTGATGTCTATCTATTGAGGTCATCTTACAAGAGAGACCTGAGGAGAAAATGAGACCTATGCATCAAGTTGTCTTAGAGACACCTAGCTAGTCTAACCAGCCTGCAATAAATACCACCTTCATGAAGGTCATAATGTTCAGTTTTTGGTCAGACTGTTTTAAAGAGGTGTTGAGACAACTTTATTTTGGGGGCTGTAGTTTGTGGTGCTGTTGGATTGTATTGCACTATAGAGAGTTCTGTTATTTAGCTTACCCTCAGATATAAATGGGGTGAACAAAATAAAGAAACACCTGTCGGTAAAAAGAAATACAAAGCAGTCATCACACAGGTGTACACCAATTAAAACTTTAAAATTTTATTACAATTAACAAAAATATCAGCAAGTAGAACTTTAAAGTCCCTCAGAGGACTAATCAGTTTTTTTCTTACCTGGATTGTTTGGTCCAACCAACAGTTCAAAACCCCAAATTAATTAATTAAAAATGATATAAAAAAAAACAAACATGGCTTGAAGTAGCAAGTGTAATTTTTGCTGTATAGATGATTAATCAAATAATAAAAAGGTTAAATTACAATTAATTGATTATTTCATCTACCAACAGTTTCAATATGCCCACACTAGTCTCAGCAAGGATTTGGATTTCTGCTGTGTTCATTCAGCCTACATGACACTTTATGCCACGTAGGCTGAATGTTATGTTGTATAAAATGCCATTTATGAAATGATGAAATAGCTTCTAGGTTTCACAAACACACCGAACGCTGACCTTTCTTGAACTTTGAGAATCACCTCAGCAAGCAAGCACATACAGAGAAAAAAATAAAAATCACACATCACATTTAAATCAGACCCCTAATTGCAAGGGCAAACGCCAAAGCACTGTCAACTGATTAATACGCTAACCACCACTGCTCATTAACCTTGTGTGCAGGCTCAGACACCAACATCACAATCGGATGCTGTGCTCGAGTCACTCCTGTCCAACTGCTGCTGGACTAATTGTGTTACAAGGCCCAGGGGAGACGGCCCTGCACTGCCGGCACAGACACCCTCATTAATCAAGGACAGGATACAACACTCTGGCCTGATCGGAGCTGTGTGTTAATTAGACTGCAACATGTAGTCTTGATCAATACTACATACAAATATAAGGGGCTTGACTGGCTGCATCAATGCCTCATGCATAATGTGTGATAAATCTATTACTGGAGACGACTGCTCTTCTAATTACTCAGGAACACACTCCAGATTTGCTGAGGATATCTGGGCTTTTTGGGCTATGACCTCCCTCACTAAGGAAATATACCATTACCAGGTCAAGTGTTGACAAGCGTCAACTTGTTTGGCTTGTGCCTCTTTAAAACAAATAAATATCTATTTGACTACAATCTTGCCTAGTTTAATACTGTATGTTTAGCAGTTGTGAGTTCAGGGAAAGACCATTGATTTTTTTAATTTGAATAATTTTTAAAGAAAAAAAACGATATAGAGCCTACAGTCATGCTAGATAGTATGTTTATTCTGCTTTTAATCATCTTGTGACCCCTTCTGTAGCTCCCGACTCCAATCTGGGAACCACTACATTAGACAATGCATCTCTAATGTGCATGCCTTCAGTGGAAATACTCATTGAGACACCAGGCTAAAATTAGCATTTTTTCACATGTGGCTGAATGATCAGCACTGGGGCCGTCTAGTTCAAGGTGACTCCCTACATGATATTTGTTTACTCATTAGGTGTCCCAGCACATTACCTCTCAGCTGGGCTGTCGGGCTCAATAAAGCGGATGACTGGCGGAGCGGACAGTGTTTCTGTGGCAAAGACACCCCCCTGTAGCTGGATCCCAAAACCTGTGAGCGGATCCCCCCTCAGGACGACTTCGCTCGTTTCCACATGAAAAACCTGGCCCCCTGGGCCGACAGAACTGGACGCCAGAGATACTGAGGGACAAGGAGGGGACACATCAGAGAGTGATATTAGTGGAGAAGAGGCAGATAAATGGCACAAGAGAGGGATTGTGGGAGGCAACGGGTAAGGGGAAGAGACACGCACCCACAGAGACGACATGGGAATGGAAAGGGAATGAGTCACTTGTCAGAGTTTACGTCAGTCGAGTTTACGTCAGTGATCAGTCAAACGTGTTCACACACTGAGGGGGCAAAAACAGGAGGGAAAGGTGTTTTAACAGGACTGCAACACATTTTCTTAAAGGGTCAGTTCATCTAAATAAAAAAAAATATATATAAAAGGCTTCACTTTTTCCTCACTTAACCTATAGTGGTGTCCAGCCCTACAGATAGTTATCTGGGCTTTGCGATTTCTGCCTCCTCTCCGATACAATGGATGAGAGTGGAATTTCATTTCTAGCACTGCTAGCAGCTCTGTGAGCCTGAACTTAGGCTTGTGCTTTCAGCTACATGCTAACATCTGTATGCCAACATGCTGATGTTTAGCGGGTATCATGTTTACAATTACTATGCAAGTTTAGTTTGTTATGCTAAAATCTGCTAATTCGAACTAAACAAACTACAACTGAGGCTCATGGGAATGTCGGTTTTGCATGTTTTTGGTCAAAATATAGGACACATAGAAATTCTGACCTGATGATGGTGCTAGATGAAAGGTTAAGGGCGGTTAAAGGGTTATGTGATTTTGATTCATCATGAGGGTGACATGAAATAGTTGTCGAGACTTACTATCCATCAAATTCACAAATGTTACAGATAGTTGTGCTTTCAGTGGAACATTTTTCTACTGAACTAATCGTCTAAAAACTGTTGAGTGACAGTGAGGCCTGAGGATTATCTTGTTTTAACAAGTACTACAGCCATCTTTTAAGCCGATAGACAGATGTTTAAAAAGGTGTTTGGGTTACAGATGCTGTGAACATCACAAACAAATCGCCTTCACCTCCACTGTTTTTAGTTGGAGGCAGAAATCTTAGACATGTCACACACCTCAGGAGGTAAAACCCACGTTAGCCACACTACACTGCTACACAATGTGCTTAAATGTGTCTTTGTAATTCAGTTGAACCAACCCTTTAATGTGGAAAAAAAGAGGCAGGTGGCTTGTCATACGTGAGCTCTTGTGGTCCTTCTTCCTGTTCCTCCTCTTGCCAGTCGAGCTGTGGGGGCTGTTGGGAGCGATCGGAGGTATGGGGCAGGGCAGCGTGTTGCTACCCTGGCTGCTGAAGCCTGAGGTGGCTGTAGAGGAAGGGGAGTAGCCACCACTCACCAGCGCTGAAAGGAGACATAGCACTACACGTATAAAACCGTGACATTTTATTCACATTTCCAGCAGCAGCAGCATACGCTCGTGGCAACATGCAACAAAAGAAAGAAAACCGTGTTGGAGTCAACGTCTTGGAAGAGACTTAAGAAACGTGCTGAAGAAAAGGCTCCTGCTATGACGTCTCGCCAGCAGCAGTGCTGTCACAAGTGATAACTTACATTTGCAATGGTCCTGCTGGTTGTGTGGGTGGCTTGGGCTGCTCCATGTCTTGCCGTGGCTGGCATGTGGGGGATGGCAGTAGCTGCTGCTGTGGTCCCAGTGATGATGGCTGCTCTTCTGCACTTTTACTGCAGCAGTACAGAGGCAAACACATCCATTAAGTAAGCCAGATCCACTCTTCTGTTGTGCACTTTCCTAAATTCTACCCATGAAATCACACTTTCATTCCCATGTCTAAATTTGTACCACACCACACAGAGCCTGGAGGATAATTCAGGGCAGTGTAATTGATACTGATAATGTTTTTGTCATGGTACACTAGATTAAATCCTGTGGTTTAATGTATTTTGGTGAGCATCTGAGAATCATTTAAGCACACTGAGCTCAATGGGAAGTGTTGAAGGGTCTAAAAACAAAACCTTACTTTTTCTAGCGAGCTTCCAAAAATTTAAGTGCAAACTGGAGATCATTTTTATAATTTCACTTTCAAAAGAGCCCAAAGGTGCAAACAAAGTCTGAGTAAGTTGACCACTGGGCATGGTGTTGCAGCGCTCAGCAAGAAGTGATACTTGCTTTTAAGAAGCATGTGGCTTGACCTTGATTGGACACAGCTGAGAGCTTGATTGCTGATGATGCAGGGTGTCTGTTTCTGCATCTGACTGGCAGACAGTTTGGTCTATGTGTATTTTAATCCAATCTGTGTGATAATATTCATGTGCTTTATCCCCCTGCGCTTAAACGCACAACACAGATTGTTGTTAATTCTGAAAGGCATCTTATCCCTCATGTCAAAGCCTGTATAACACAGTTCAGTGTCTGTGGCGCATTCAATGGGAAACAACTGACCTCCTGTATGACACACGCCTCAATAATTAACTTTCATTTACAGATTCATGCAGCTAAAATTGTCACAGAGTATAACATGTGACAGTAATCCTTGCTACTTCATTTGCAGGGGTCTAATCTCTGACAACTTGCTCACATGGATGGAGGATTTGCTGGAAACATGGATGACTGCAGTAGCGCCTGGTACATTTGCCATATTCAGGAAACCTGGTTAAATCCAACTGTATGTAATCAGAATACACATGCAGGAGAACCTCTGGCCCTTTTTGGAGAGAACCAGTTTCTATTGGACTCAATCAAATCTGTAAAACTTTGGCTCTGGTAGCTTATGTTAAGCTCACCTAGGGGAATCTCTCCATGAAATGGTGTTTTGAAAAAAACATTAGCTCCTGATCTCATATTGGCCATATCAGTCTTATTAAATCCCCAAAGGAGATTAAACAAATTGCGTCTTATAATCATGGGGGGAGGATGAGAAGCTGTAAAAATATCTTTTTATCACAACGTCATGGCGCTTTATTGTGGAAGGTGAATCATTATTGAATATAAATTTCAGAAGACACGTGCCTGTAATTTCATAGAGAAGTGATACCTGTGATGCACTTTGAATTGAAACAGTTCATTGGTCAACAGGAGCCAATACAATGATCAGTCTTGGAAAAAATCATTTGTATGCCTTCCTGAGAGGATTTAACCCTGAAACTAATCAAAAATACATCAGTAAATGAAGATAAAAGACAGATGAGAGTTTGGCAAATAAAAGTGAAGCACTGCAGGCTGGACCAGACAAAAACATGAACAAAGGAGAAAAAATAGAAGAAAGAATTCAGTGACCCCAGAGAAGACTAAACTACAGCTTATTCCCCTTTGTCATGTTGTATGATTCTTCCCATGCTCACATGTTGTGGAGCTCCTGCAGCTGCTGACCCGGAAATAAGTCTGCAGAACATGGCACAAACATGCTCTCTGACGGAGAAAGTGTGTGTTTGTGTGCGAGTGGCTTGTTGGTATGCATAGGAGACAGAGTGTGTACCTGAAGGCAGAGGGATTGTGGCCGGCACACACACACACACACACACACACACACACACACACACACACACACACACACACACACACACACACACACACACACACACACACACACACACA